>OY992886.1:6966001-7003501 GCA_963921405.1 Cepaea hortensis | reverse complement strand
ATTTAAATTTTGACTGCTATCCTCAGTCTATGCCTGCAGAGCAGCAGGTTGTGTCACTCTTAGTCTGGTCCCTATCCCATAAGCTGTCCGATATGTAATTTTTCACCCATCGGCAAGCAAATGGGGTCTATGGGACACGCAAGCTCCCCCACCACGTCAAGGTGGAGACACATCGGGGGAGTTATTTACTTTGATAACACCATTCTGTTTGCAGTGTAAACAATTACTCCAGCAGACGACAACCATTCGCAGAGTATTCCTTCACGATGGACTGTGAGGCACATTTTTTGATGACGTAATATACCTCTTTTTTTTCAAATTTGTTCTACATACAAATTGTAGTGAGACTACACACACAGCATCACGTGTACGGACAAAGTTCGAATTTAAAGCGAAAACGTGACAAAAAATAGTGCACCATGATTCGAGTTGAAACCCTGCTTGGGAAGATTGCAACGCTTTAACACATACCGAGAATATAACAAGCAAAAATCAATACAACTTTTAACTTTATGTGAATTACGCATTGTCCCATAGCACGCATTGCTTTCAAGCTCTCCGGACGCCGACCCGAAATGTAACCTTTAAGTCTAATGACCTAAAGAGGACCTACATGAGGGATACCTACACATCCATCCATCAATGCCTATCAACCTATCTACATAGCCCATCTACGAGGGTAGGTTAATAAGTAAGCCACAAATTGCTGTAGAAAAATAATTAAATATGATAACGACTTGAAACCAGTTTATTTTTATACAAACGTTGTCCCTTTATTTCTCAACATAATTTCCACCAACATTGAAGCATTTATCCCATCGTTTTATCAGTCCTCCCAAACCCGCTGCAAATAATTACGTGCTCTCTTCTCATTTACCTGCCATCCCAGAGAACTGTGTGGCTTACTTATTGACTCGCCCACGTAACTTTTTCTACCCAGCTATGCACCGCTTTACGGTACAAATATTTGTCAGCATAAACACTGTAAACCCACCTTGGCGGGAGACATTTCGCGAATGATGCCGAAGTTGAATGTGAAGTGAAAATATGGTTTAGAAAACAGAGCAAGCAGTTCTATGCAGCCATTTGGGAGGACTGATAAAACGATGGATAAGTGCATCAGTGTTGGTGGAAATTATGTTGAGAAATAAAGGGACAATGTATGTATAAAAGTAAACTGATTTCAAGTTGTTATCATATTTAATTAGTTTTCTACAGCAATTTGTGGCTTCCTTATAGACTTCCCCTCGTATCTACCCAGCCCATCTATTTGCAAAGCCCATCTATCACGGTTTCCTCCTGTACAGCTCATCCCACCCCAAAAGCTGCAAAGATTCCATCCCATATTCCCAGCTACTCCGCCTTCGTCGTATCTGTCAGGACGATAATGACTTCCTCGAGAGAGCCCACGAAATGCTGGACTTTTTCCGCAGACGGTCCTACCCAGAGGACGTCTTGTCGACAGCTTTCTGCCGCATAACCCAGGTCTCGCCGGAAATGTCCCTCGCCAAGCATACGCGACCTCCGAACAATGAACCCAAGCTTATCCTCACCTTCCACCCACATGCCTATGCCATCAAGCACATTTTCCTGAGACACTGGTCCATCTTGGAATCCGATCCTACCACTCGTGAGGTATTCTCCAATGGCCACAGGGTAATTTTCCGCCGTAACCAGAGCCTCAGAGACCACCTTGTGCATAGTCGCCTCCCCACGGTTACCTCATCCGTGGGCACATTCGAATGCCATCGTAGGAACTGTCTGACATGCCCATACGTTGTTCAGACACCAGAGATTGCATTTCCCCGAGGTACCTTCACCTTGAAAGATTCTTTCACTTGCACATCCCGCAATCTGATTTATGTTATCATCTGCAAACGATGTGACATGAAATACATTGGCCAAACGGGCAGACGTCTTGCGGATCGTTTCAGGGAACACCTCAGGGACATCAATCAGGGCGCTGACAAACCTGTCCCCAACCATTTCAATTCCTTCAACCATTATGGAGCCGACGATGCATGTGTCACCGCACTAAAACCTTGCTTCTCCAATAGCGGGGTCAGACTTAAAATTGAATGCCAACTAATCAACAATCTGGGATGCATCCACCCAGCCGGAATTAATACGGTTGTGGACGCTACAGTATAACTGTGGCATCTTCCCTAATTGTTCACACTATCTATTACTATGCTCTCCCCCCCCCCCCCCATATCTAACTTAATTGTCCTCACTTTCCTATATTTTCATAGCAGACTGTTCACATATTTTTGGCTACTCCAATCCTTTTTGGCAACCCATTTTTAACCCATTTTTAATTCAGCTGGCCAAGTCACCTTTCCGGCCTCACGTGGCTAAGTTATAGATCGTGTGTTAGTGTATTGTGGTCTTTCGTTTGCTGTATCTCGTTGTTAGCTGTGTTGTCATTGACAAAGATTCTGAGAATCCAAACGTCTGTGTGTCGTATTGTATGCGTTCGTGTGTATTTTATCTTATTTTATTATTCATTTTTATATTTATTGAGTGCTTCTGATTTCGGATTTTTCACCTGTATTTCGCGACACGTGGATCTCCTTGTAAGGTATGTGCAACGTTTGTTGATGTTTAGTTCGTTTTTTCTCGCAGGAGTTTAAAATACCTATTTGTTTCCATTTCATATCTACTTATCCATCCATCCATCCATCCACCATTTCTGACTGTCTCCTGTCCGCCCGTTCTCACTGCCGAGAAATGTGATAGGCCGCCGTGTTAAATGTTATCTATTGTACGCTGGCAGGGATTGTCCGATCAGCTTGATATTTTATCGTAAGAGGCCAATTTTATGGTACCATCCGCCTACTGAGTGGTAATAGTAAAAGAAACCACCGGTTAACTGTGTTTCTGAAAGTAAAGACGGCCAACTGTTAAATGTATGGAAGGACTGTGGGAGGACCTTGAGATCTCAAGTTGACAAGCGAGCCCAAATTTATAGCTTGTAAGGCATCTAGAATTGTAATGTGATCCCAGACGACATATGTGAGACGTGACACAGACTGTTTACCTGGGAGAACCAAGACGAGGACTCATTGTGTCTGTATAGATTAAAGACAGGAGACTTTTTGGAAATAGGCAATTTGGCTGATGAGGTAGATTGATAAGGTAGATAAATAAGGTAGATAAATAAGGTAGATAGATAAGGTAGGCAGGCAGACAAGGACAGACAGACAGACAAGGACAGACAGACAGACAGACAGACAGACAGACAGACAAACAGACAGACAAACAGTATTGCTTTCCAAGTTTTGTATTCGCCCTCTGTTGAGTTTATGCAATACTAGCTGACCCTGCCCGGCTTCGCCCAGACCCTGGTGGGGAGCATCTCATTTAATTCATATAAGTAGTCATATAAGTTCTCGTTCCCGTTACCGACTGTCTGTCTGTCTGTCTGTCTGTCTGTCTGTCTGTCTGTCTGTCTGTCTGTCTGTCTGTCTGTCTGTCTGTCTGACCCGGCCCGGCATTGCCCAGCTCCTGGTGTGGAGCATCTCATTTAATTCATATAAGTAGTCATATAAGTTCCCGTTCCCGACTGTCTATCTGTCTGTCTATCTGTCTGTCTATCTGTCTGCCTGACCCTGCCCGGCTTCGCCCAGTCCCTGGTGGGAAGCATCTCATTTAATTCATATAAGTAGTCATATAAGTTCCCGTTCCCGTTACCGACTATCTGTCTGTCTGTCTGTCTGTCTGACCCGGCCCGACATCGCCCAGCTCCTGGTGTGAAGCATCGCATTTAATTTATATAAGTAGTCATATAAGTTCCTGTTCCCGACTGTCTATCTGTCTGTCTGTCTGTCTATCTGTCTGCCTGACCCTGTCCGGCTTCATTAAATTCATACAACAAAAAAAATGTAACTTAAAAGAACGTTCTACCACACACCATCCATTATTTTTAATGAAAACTCTTTCTAATCACCTGCATGACTACAGTAACTTCTTAAGCAAAAAAAGATGAGTTACAATGTTATGCATTGTGCATCATTTTTATGAAATCTTTGAAAATGCCTTACAGATTGTATCATTATTTATTATAACTCATATGCCGGTACATAACTATGGACAAAGAGTTTATAAATCTTTGAAAACGATGCCACAATATGACTATAAGTTATACAGAAAAGTTATGCCCCTTGAAATAACTTTTACAGAGTTAGGTCCCCTGAGATATATGAAATTATGATGAAAAATGAAAAATGAAATAATACTGAGTAAGCAGGCGATTTCACACTAACAAAATATCACAGTTGACAGCTCTGGAATGAAAGGAAGGCGTGTAGAAAATTTCATCTCAATCGGATGGGCCGTTCGCGAACAAATAAAGGACATACAGACAGACAGAGATACGCACATCCTAATTTATATATAAGATAACAGGTAAATACAAAACTTGGAACGGCAATATTTTCAAAATCAGCGGTCATTAAACATACAAGTATATAAGTTCCCTTATCTCGCGACCCTGTGATCTCCCCCTGTGCTTCTCGTTAGTCTGTTTCAGATCTCTTTGACCCTGACTCTGCGTTTCCCAGATGTTATGCAATTTCCTGTGTTAAATGTAGATTCTAGTTCACACAGTCATGTTGAGGGAAAGATTTCCTGGACCCAGTGTAATCATTTCACACGTTTTATCAGCTGGACACACATGTGAACCGAGGGACGGCCCTAGGGTAGTCTAGCGTTTCCCCGATCCCGTATGCCATTTCACACCTTGTCATACCTTTCTTTAGAACACATGTCAGTTTTACTAACAACATAAAAGCAGCATCTGCTGACAGTGGGTTAGATGCCCTCTATCTCATCAACACTGACAAGCGGTATTGTAAGAAATTGGTGAGGTGCCCACTGTTTTACATAGTGCCTTAGAAAATAACAAATAAACACACATAGTATTTAAATATTGAGCACAACCCACTACTGGCAACGCCGATCGCATTCTGGTATGAACCGAAGGCCTATCAATGACGTGGATAGGCCTTAGGTTCATACCAGAATGCGATCGGCGTTGCCAGTAGTGGGTTGTGCTCAATATTTAAATTTCAAATCCCGAAACAACCACATAATTAACAAATAGTATTATTTGGCGCTCACAGAAGAAGAAGAAGGAAATAGAGATTAGAAGACGCAGTAGACAACATAAAATTTGAAAGCTATAATAGTTACCGACTGAAAGCTATAATAGTTACCGACCGGTCGGTAACTATTATAGCTTTCAAATGTTATGTTGTCTAGTGCGTCTTCTAATCTCTATTTCCTTCTTCTTCTTCTGTGAGCGTCAAATAATACTTTGTGTGTTTATTTGTTTAATCGTCTTAGTGGCCTCAACGGTTCTCCCCATTTATTTTATAGAAAATAACATACGTTGTGAGTGGAGACGGAAGATGGACCAGTTATATAGGGGTGACTGGAGAAACGGATGCAGTTGGTAAAATGAACACATAGATAACGAATACAGTTGTAACATGCCTCATGAATTAATATTATAACATATTTATTTTTTAAATGAAACATTAACAGTTTATTAAGAATGTGATAGTTACAAAACAGTCGTGAAAATAGCTGCTGGAAACATTAATTAGAATGAACAAACACATAGGATGCGTTAAAACAAACAATACAAATGAAAATTGGAGGACATGTCGCTGACACAGACAGTCAAAATTGTTTGGGCATGTTATGAGAAGAAATGAATTGGAGAACTTGGTTACAACTGGTAAGATCGAAGAGAACAGGCCAAGGGGAAGACCTAGAGGCAAGTACCTTGATGGCTTGATCTCGTGGCATGGTCGAGACAGAAACACAGAGCTGATCCATGACTCTGGTGATCGAGTGAGATGGCAAAACATGACCGTTCACGCTTACCGGTATGGCACATGATGGATGGATGGATGGTCGCTAACCCTAACGGTCTGTATCGGTGAATGAACTTGGGGCAGACACAAGATTATATAGCGTATAAAACAAATATAGGTGCGCAGCCGCTGGCTTCTGTCAATGAGAACACGAAGCTGCAGCACATGGCTGCAGTATTTAAACTGCGTGCGTATCTGCAATCATGACATCCAGATAAACTAGCTTGATGAGTTTAACCTTGTGATCCGGATGACTAGATTTGCTGCTGCTTGCGTCGTTTACTGGCTGTGAACTCCAGCGTGAAGTCCTGTATGTCGGATGGTGACATCCTGTTGTCCAACATCAGTGTGATGTCATACAGGACCTGAGGTTTGTGTGAGTATCCGTTGTCCCATGTCTGGCTTATTGGTGTCCAGACTGGCGGTCCCTCGCTATGCAGGCAGATACTCTCCGACTTCGGAGAATGGATGACTAGATAGCCCAACTAGACCGCAATCAACCTAAATGTTTCGCATATCCTTTACAAGACATCGCTGTCAAGATCAACATCTTTCAGCTGATTGTTGATTTCTTGGCAAGATTACGCTCAGTAGTTTGCCATTACTTTCTGAGCAACCGGATCCATACTCTCATAAGTGACTGGCGCGATCGCTTCCAATTCTCGCGTGCTCATGTCAACCACGAGAGTATTCGGGGTTAGGGTGAAAGCTGCTAACCCCTCGAAGACACCAATTAACCCATCGATACCAGGGTTATAAAACAGCTCAACGAAACTTCAGACTAGGCACGCACCTAAAAAAAAAGTAACAAACTAGACATGTAAACTAGACAAAAACTGACAAGTAAATAGTTCAACCAGTTTTATACTAGATTACACTAGATTAGACAACTGACTACACAGTTTTCAATCGGAGATAGTATTTAAGTATGGAAACTGGAATGCAGGCCAACAGTACACCAGGATCTACAGCAGATTCCACTTATCACCTGTGCTGCTCAAGACGTACACAGTTACAATCACGAGTGAGTAGATAGCGGGCGGGGAAAACAATATCACATAAGTCTTTAGCCTGACCATGAAGGAGTAGGCTGAGAACATTGACATTTGGCACAGTGCTTATTCCTTCTCAATGTAGCCACCACCTGAATGTATGCAATTTTACCATCTCTGTGTGACCTTGAAAAGACCTTCAGAGTAAAACAACCTATTTTTCGAACTAAACAGGTTATTACAATCCAGTATGAAATCTTCGTCACTGCCAAAACCATTTCCTTTCAGCTGTTTTTTTTTTAAAGATTTGGGAAAAGAAAAAAAAAAGTTCCTCCTTGGAGGTGACAGGTTCGAATCCCAGTCGGTAACTATAGCTTTCAAGTTGTATATTGTCTAGTGTGTCCTCTAATCTCTACTTCCTTCTTCTACTTATATGAGGGCCCAATAATACCATGAGTGTTTATTTATGTACTGTCTCAGTGGCCTCAGAAAGTTCTCCAGTTGATTTTCTGCTGTAAACAGGCACAACGCAATCACGTCCGAAACAATTCTCCCGATGAACGCAAAAGAAGAAAACCGAACGTCTCAATGGTTAACTCTGCACAACACCGAATGGCGAGATGGCTAGCTGAAATTTTAAAGCCAGTACGACAGGCCTCCGATCCAAATATACTTAGAGATATATTCGAACTGGTGGAATTATTGGATACTATGGACCTAAATGGACACGGCATCCATGCATATAGCCTCCCTATTCGCCAACGTTCCATTAGATGAGGCAGTCCAAATAAAAAGTGAACGCATTAGAGACAAAAACTAAAATTAGGCATACCAACATCTATTCTGGAGAGGGTATTATTACTATGTACTGCTAGCATACAATTCAATTTTCTAAAAAAAAGCTAACAAAAAAAACAACACTCATACCGCCAAATTGACTGAGTGGCCATAAGGAGTCCTCTTTGTCCTGTTCTAGCGGACATCTTTATGGCATATTCAGAAGAAAAGAGATCCTCAGACATTAACAACTTGGCCTTCTACCGTCGTTATGTGGACGATATATTAATTATCACCACAGACGAGCTACAAGCAACATTGTTCCAGACCATAATAAACATGACGCATAAAAACATCTCTCTCTCTATGGAACACGAACACAACAAAGCGTTGCCGTTCCTAAATATTTTAATGAGACGTACAGCAGATGGCACAATTCAAAGATCGGTGTAACGCAAAGAAACATGGACTGGCCAATACTTAAATTCTCGGAGCTTCACACCTGTCCAGCACAAATGGGGCTTAGTACGGTAAGATGAGTGATTGGAGGGGCCGAATGTAAGACGGGCCTGCGTGCCCAATTTGTTACACTTTAAAAATAAAGTTCGTTCGTTCTATATGTCTGTCTTTTTGTGTGTCTGCCTCTCTATCTATTTATCTATATATCTTATTATGGATCCATCCATGTATCTATAATTATCTATATGTCCATCCATTCACATACCCACCTACCCACCCACGCATCCATCCCGTTTGGATAAATTGAGATTCAATTGTCATAACTGGGAAATTTCAACAGGTCGCTGGTCATGAAATTTTCCCCCAAAAATTAAAGTTGCTGGATCACTAGTAAGTTTGTCTAAAACAATGTGCTGACACTAGATACTGCTACTTTGTATGCGGACAGCATAAAACGCAGCTCAGAGACGTGGCAATAACATCTGTTTATCACAGATAGAAGGCGTGGCCAGCATTGCCTCGCGCTGGAGATAGCAAGTTATATTTAGAGATGACCTTGATGTAGTCACGATAACACTTCGCCGAGAACCTTCTCTAGACCACTGGTTCTCAACCGGTGGGAAATTACCCCCCTCCCCCAGGGGGGGGGGGGGGCATTTTAGGGTTTCGGGGGGGGGGGGGGCGAGGGGGGAGGGGAGGAATTAAGATTATTTCAAGATTGCGTTAATACAAGAACCCATTACTTTATATTGTTTTTCCTTTCATACTTTACGGTTCTGTACGTCTCGCCCTCCTGAAATTCATTTTATAACGTAAGTAGATCAGCAAATCACGTTTTATGTAGACGTCTAGACTTGTTTTAGTATGAGGTATTATATTTAGTTTCCATTATTACGTATATCGTGTAGGGAAGGGGAGGGGGGAATTTTACAGAGGAAATACGAAAGGGGGGGGGGGGTATGACGTTCTAAAAATATGGTGAAAGGGGGCACGGGCCAAAAAATGGTTGAGAACCACTGTTCTAGATCATCCGACTGTAAAATTATACATCTTCCCGCCACACCGATAAACAACCAGTTATGGAGATACTGAACCAAACACAGAAATATACTCTTGGAGGTCACAATCAGAAACAAAGCGTATACACCTGAAGAAGACGTCTATTCCCAACGTGAAGAAGTTAGGTCACTTGACCATGTTCCTGTGTACACATATGAGCTACCGTATGACACAGACTCATAGACAGTAGACGGTACTACCTGCTGTCTGTTGGCGCCAAATGTTGGGTAAGGGGTATTGGGGGGGGGGGGTGTGAGGGGGTAGGAAAGGTGCCCAAGGCAGCGTTTATGTGCTAGAAATCTCCTTTGTGCTTAATAGCTAAATTAACTTTTGCCCTCTGACTTGGTAACATTTCCCATTCTCTGGTGACAAAGGAAAACGGACTGCTTCATTTTGCCCCTCGAAGGGTGTGTTGGAAATAAATAAGGATCTACTAGCATTGGTAATCTGTTTAAAATAAGGACTCTTTGTGATCTCATTAATAATCTATACATACAATGTGCACACGGGTATTTCTAAGTGGTATTCTTTCTATCGAAAAATAGTAGTAAAACTAACAATGAAATAACTTTACAGATTTTGGACACTACGAATGAAGTAGTAGTAGTAGTTGTAGTAGTAGTTGTAGTAGTAGAAGTAGTAGTAGTAGTAGTAGTAGTAGTAGTAGTAGTAGCAGTAGTAGTAGTAGTAGCAGTAGTAGTAGTAGTACTACTACTACTAGTAAAAGTAGTTGTAGTAGTAGTAGTAGTAGTAGTAGTAGTAGTAGTAGTAGTAGTAGAGTAGCAGCAGTGATGGTAGTAGTAGTAGTAGTAGTAGTAGTAGTAGTAGTAGTAGTAGTAGTAGTAGTAGTAGTAGTAGTAGTAGTAGTAGTAGTAGTAGTAGTAGGGCTCCAAACTTGTCAAAGTTGACATTTTCTGTTTTTTCCCTCCAACAATCTCTTGTTGTTTGATTTAATGTTTTTTTATATTTTGCTGAGATGGCTTTGAGAGAGATGTTCGCTTCAATTGTTTGTTCTCTCTCAGCTGTCTTCCTGGCATCTTCAACTTTGTCCTCCAAAATTTGTATTTCTTCAGTCCAGTATGGTTTGTAATTTTTCCTCGCTCCTCTTGGAATAAACTCAGTGGCCGCCTGTATTATTGCTCTGGTTAGACTTTCCACCATTTGCTTCATGTTGCCATATCGTGTATTCATGTTTTCACAATATTTGTCTGTTAGTATGGCGAATTTGTCCCAATCTGCTCGTTTGTAATTCCAGCGGGGCATAGGCTTTTGCTCCTGTGGAACATACTCCATATTCATTACAAGCTTGATTGGTCTGTGGTCACAACCTGCTAATTGACCAAGCACATTGCGATCGATTTTGTGGAGGATGTCTCCTGTGCAGAAAGCCAAGTCTGGAGTAGAATGGTAAACCATCTTCTGGAGTAGAAGCTCGGTGTGTCATCCACTTTGTTGAGTAGATGGAGATTTGAGTCTATTTCCCAGTCCTCCACTTCATCTCCTCTTTTGTCAGTATCTGGGTATCCCCATCTTTCTGAACGGCTATTAAAGTCTCCGACAACAATGCAGTTTGTTATTTTCATGTTTGAGAGTGTAAGATCCTTATCTGCTGGGCTATAAAGATTGTGGATTCTTATTTTCATGTCCTTTATCATTATATCAACACCTATAGTTTCCGTTTGGCTGTCAGAGATCACAGATACTTCGCTGCAAGGTATTGTATTTCGTGTAAGTATTAGATCTCCTTCTGTGTGTCCTTCGCGGTCAAACCGTGTGGCTTGATATCCTCTGACTGAGAATTTGTGATTGGCGTTGAGGTGTGTCTCTTGGATGAATGCCACATCTATTCTATCTTTATGCATTCCACATCTATTCTATCTTTATGAAGACGCTTTGTTAGGGAGACTTTCTTGTTATAAACTCCTTCGGTATTCCACTGTAGTATGTTGAGTGTCCGGGGTGTTTGGTCAATAGCTCTTAACTTACTCCTCTGTGCCTTGAGTCCACAGCACAGGGGAAGGTGACCACCAGTAGTCATGGGTGGACCCCCTCGAGGCAGTGGGCCCGGCACTATCGCCGCCTGATGGGACTTCACGGGATTAGCACCATAACGATTAATATTAATTTGTGACATCATGAATTAAATTACGTTGCACTATTTTGTCAAGCCTGTGGCTCAGTACATCCGATTTCAACAAGCATTTTTTTTGTGGTGCTTTAGCTAGCCTTTGACTGTCCCCAGTCTACCCACAAGGCAGCAGGTTTGTGTGTCTCTTCGTCTGGTTTCTCGCCATTGATCTGTCCGACATGGGTGACCCTGCCAGTAGCTGTGCTACCGTCAGCATAGCTCTTAGGTTCATTGGAACACTCAAGCCCCTCTACCTCGTCAAGGTGGACACACGGCAGAGGGGGCCGGCTTTTTTCAGTACCACGCAATTAAATGGCAAACTTACAGTGCGGCTGTGAATGTTGGGTGGAATGATTTACTTAAGTCTTACTGTAATTACTTTTCAATTTTTTTTTTTTTTTGGTTGTTATTTTGCATATACTATTTGCAGGACATCGATGTCAACGCCAGCATTTTACTGCTGTTGTTTACGTCTTGGCAAGTTTACGTTCAGTGGTTTGCCATTGCCTTCTGACCGACCGGTACCCATACCAATTCGTTAAAACAGCGCAACGCGGTTTGCTGTCACATCGCGCGCAGCTGTGTTTAGGAAGCGGGTAAGCGGGCTTATGAATCGCGTCGTAAACCCTTAGCTTAGCCACGAAGACTGGCACTGTAATTACTACTTTGTTGATAATATAGTCGGCTTGTCTATTGTCTATTCCCCGTTTGTTCCGGACGAGGGTTGCTAAACTCTTTCTTCTTCTTTTGCGTTCATCTGGAGTATTTTTTCCCCCTAGACGTAATTGCGTTGTGCCTGTTTACTTGCGCCTTTAGGCCGACACATCCGACTCTAGGGAACTCTAGTAAAGAAGACAAATATGTTCTTGTTCAACAGGCGGGGTGGGGTGGGGGAGGGGGGGGGGAGAGAAAGGGAGAGACTCCTGTGTACACTTTTTACCAGTTGAGAACACCGTCTTCCCTCACGGACTAGATTGCTCTGTACACTTTTATTCCGATTTCGATTCCGATTTGTCGAAAAAAAAAGAAACTTTCCACCTCGTTCAACCCGTCTCAGTGACGTTGGTTATAGTTGTGGTGGTTCATAGTGCGGTATAGGTTTTATGGTCTTTTGTGCGTTAGACAGCTTCTATTACTGCCTGTCTGGCCGAGTTCCTCTTTTTTGCCATCCTTTTTGCTTTTGTTGCTGGTGTGTCTGCTATCAATATCGGTTTGCCCATCCCTCTCATTTGATGTCTTCTTTTCCGGAGCTGACCTTGGGGGGTCGGGAGGGGCTGTCTTTTTTTCATCTGTTTTCTTTGGCTTGTCCTGGGGCGGGGGAGGGGGGGGGCGCCTGTTATCGGTCTGGGCTTGTTTTCTTGGTTCAGCGGTGTTTTGTCAAGCATAGGGGTCGGATTGTATCGTCTCTCTTGTCCATCGTTGGGGAGGTTTCCTACCGTCTCCTCTTGTCCCGCGCCGGAGGGGTTTCCTGCACGTCCCTCTTATCCATCGTCAGGGAGGTTTCCCATCGTCTTGTCCATCGTTGGGGCAATTTCCACCCTTCTCCTTGTCTCCCGCGTCGAAGAGGGTCGTTTCGTCTCTCTATTGTCCGCCATTTGAGAGTTTTAATGCATCCCTATATATTTCCTATTGTCTGGTTTTCGTGTGGTCGAGTGTTTCCTCACTGTATGTTTATTTTGCTGTTGGCTTTATTTTATGTTGGTTATATTTCTTTCCCTGTTCTTGCAATGAATTGTTTTGTAAGCTTTTGTACTTCTTTGTCGCCTTCCACCTGTAGGCATTCCTTCATCGTCATCGTCGTATTTCTTGTTTGGAAGTATTCTACTAGGTCCCTGCGTTCCTGGGCATAGGCTGTGCACGATAGTAGGTAGTGTTCTATAGTGTTTTCCTCCAGGCAATCAATGCAAAGTGGTCGGGTGATTTTATCTTTCCAGTTCCCGATTCTCAATCTCCATAGTTTCTTGTACGTTGGTATTTTTGTGTTGTCTTTCACTTGACTTTTCAAACTTGGTTCTCTGAGCATGTGGTAGGCGTGTCGTCCTTTATTGCTGTCTCTCCATTGTTGTTTCCATGTGTCAATTACTTGTTGTTTGATAATGCTTTTTGCCTCCAGAATGCCGAGTCCTGTGTTTACTATATTCTGGCTGCTTGTCCCGCGTTTTGCGGCCCTGTCTGCCCTCTCATTGCCAGTTATCCCTCTGTGTCCTGGTATCCATACAATTGTGACCTGGCATCCCATACTTCTTAGTTTTGTTGTTAGTGTTAGTATTTTCTCTTTCAGGTCTTGTCTGTTCACTTTAGTGTGGTTGCCTAGCGCTTGTACTGCAGATAGTGAGTCCGTCAGTATGGTTAGTTTTATAGGGGGGTTCTCTGTTGCTATTTCTAGTCCTTTCATAATACCTACTAGTTCTGCCGTGTATACCGATGTATTGTCTGTTATTTTGTACTCCTTTTGGATGTTCCGGTATGGTACTACTACTCCTGCCCCTACCTCCCCATTCTCGTTCTTTGACCCGTCTGTGTAGATAGTGAGGTTGTCCGTGCTTATTTGTCTTATGTATACCTCCGCTATGTCTTTGGCTTCCCCGTCCTCTGTTGATTTATTAATTATGCTCGCGAGTGTCGTATCCGTCAATGGTAGTTCTAGCTCCCATTGGGGTGTTGTTTGTCTGTGAACTCTTGTTCGTGCCAGTGCCCTGGCTAGTTTCTCGTCCGCGTTCATCTCTTGTGCAGCTGTCCATCCTGCTGGTGTTTGCGTCTTTTGTATGGGTATTCCTCCCCATTTGCTTCTGTTTTCTTCGAATGCACTGAACGCGGGGTCTTGTATCCTTCGCAGCCTTTATCCAGTAGTTGTACACTAATTGCTTTCTTCTCAGTTGTAGTGGAAGTACTCCTAGTGCTACCTCTAGGGCTTCCCTTGGTGTTTGCTTGCCTGTTCCTAGGATAATGCCCAGCGCTTGGTTCTGTATTGAGTCCAGTCTTCGTTTTTTTGTGTTCGGGTGCAGCGTCGTATACTATGCTTCCGTATTCTATTCTTCCTCTGATCAGAGATTTG
This sequence comes from Cepaea hortensis, assembly GCA_963921405.1. Taxonomy (NCBI): domain Eukaryota; kingdom Metazoa; phylum Mollusca; class Gastropoda; order Stylommatophora; family Helicidae; genus Cepaea; species Cepaea hortensis. The sequence goes on along the minus strand of OY992886.1, from coordinate 6,989,149 downwards.
TATAGCATTAGCATCGTTTTTGTATGGGCTCCCCATCCACTGCCTTTAATTACTCTTAGAATATTTATTGTCTTTTTGCCTTTTTCGACTGTCTGGTCTATATGCTTTCTCCAACTTAGTTGTTCGTCTAGTGTCATCCAGAGGAATCTTGTGTTTTTTGTTCTCTTTATATTCTTCCCTTGGATCTTGATGTCCCCGTCCGTGTAGTTTCGTTTTCTTTTCGCGTTGAATATCATACTGACCGTTTTGTCTGTGTTGATCTGGCAGCCCCATTTTATCATCCATTTGGCAATTCTGTTTAGTTGCCGTTGTAGTCGGTCTCTTGTGGTTTTTATGTGTCTTCCGCTTCTCCATATTGCACAGTCGTCGGCGAATTGCGATATCCCTATCCTGTCTTCTAGTTTTTCTTCATCTAGGTCATTTACTAATATTGTGAATATTGTTGGTGATATTACCGATCCCTGTGGTATTCCGTTTTCTTGCTCATAGGTTCTGGATTCCTCGTTTTTTATTCGTACGGTGAAGCTTCTGTTCTGTAGGAAGTTTTCGATATATCGATATGTCCTGCCTATTATCCCTATTTTGTTGATTTTGATCAGAGCTGCTTGTCTCCAGCATTGGTCATATGCTTTAGCCAGATCTAAAAATACTGCTATCGTTTTCTCTCCTTTTTTGAATGCCCTCTTTACGTGGTTTTCTAGCTTAATTATTTGGTCAATTGCGCTTCGGTTGGCTCTAAACCCTGACTGTGTGTCGCTAATTAGTCCGTTTTTCTCCAGGTGGTGTGTGATTCTTTTATTGATGACTGTTTCCATAATTTTTCCGAGGTGTGATGTCAGGGATATTGGTCTGTATGAGTCGATTATTTGTGAGTTCTTGAACTGCTTTTTGACTGGTATAACTGTCGCCTTCTTCGGGGAAAATACGTCATCTGTCTTAAACGGTTTACGGTCGACTGGCGCGCGGGGCCCGCCGGCAAAGTCCGCAGTGCTTCGCCCCGCGGACTTTGCCGGCGGGCCCTGCGCACCAATCGACCAACCCACACGTCCAACCCCTCCTCGCCCATCTCCTCTTCATCCTCTGTGTGTATGGATGAGGGATGTTTCTGGGTGGGAATGTGTGTGGGTCGGTGGGGGATGTGTGTGTGTGGGTGAGGAATGTGTGTGTGAGTGGGTGGATATGGATGGGTGGGGGATGGATGTGTGGGTGGGGGTATGTGGATGGGTGTGCAGGGGTTGGAGGATGATTGTGACTGATGTTATATAGATGGGGGAGGTGTGTGTGGGTGGTGGATTTGTGGGTGGAGGATGTGTATGTGTGTGGGTGGGGGAATGTGTGGATGGGGAGTGGATTGTGGGAGTGTGTGTGTGTATGGGTGGGAGATGTGTGGGATTATGGGAGAAGTGTGAGTGAGTGTGGGGATATGTGTGTGGGTGGGGAGATGTGTGCGGGTTGTGGTGTGTGGTGGGGGATATTGAGTGGGTGAGTGGGGAGGTGGGGATGTTTGGGTGGGTTCGGAGATGGGTGGGTGGGGAGGTGTGTGAGTGGGTTGAGTGATGTGTGTATGGATGGGGCGTGTGTGGGTGGGGAATATCTGGGTGGGTGAGGGATTGTGGGAGGGGAATGTGTGTTTCTTCTTCTTTGCGTTCATCCGGAGTGATTTTTTCAGATGTGATTGCGGTGTGTCTGGTTAGGCACCCTCGGGTCGAAACCCTCAGGCCAACACATCCGACTTTTAGCGTGCATTTTTGACCAGGTTAGCAATCCTGGGAGACTCTCACTTTTGTGGTACCGTCCACATCTCAGCTGGTCTAGTTGGAACAGTCGAAGACTACACGGTCATCCCTCAAGTGAAGGCAGGGACAGTCCATAGCATTTTCCGCCATCCTGGGTGGCTTCCATAATTGCAGAGCCGGCACATAACGCTCTGGTGCTGGGTTTACCGAGGGAATCGTCACGTCCTGCTCATGGCTGTTTTAATTCCTCACTTCAATATATTGGGCATTTCGCTCGCCCTGGGCCGTTCCTTCACAAACCAGTCAGCTCTGCGGTTGGTTTCCACTAAGCGAGTTTTCGGACATGTGCTTGTCCCTGTACCCATCAGAGCTGTTCCAGGCACGGCGGACATTCGGAAAACTACCTAGTCAGAGCTGTTCCGAACAAGAGCGGCATTCGGAAACTAGGTAGTCAGAGCTGTTCCTAGCACGGGAGACATTCGGACGAGACATTTCACTCGGACGTAAATGCGTAGTGTCAATTTTTAGTTTGCCACCCGTAGGACGACACTTCCGACTTCCGGCGGGCATTTTTTAGTGAGGTTAGCCTTCCTCTGGTTTCGAGACACGTTAGACTGTTGTAATGTCACCCACATCTCAGCTGGTCAAGATAGAACGATCAACGATATCGTGGTCTGCCCTCAAGGGAAGGCAGGGGCAGACCATGGGCATTATCTCGCTATCCAAGGAGGCTTCCATAATTGCAGAGCCGGCACATATTGCTCTGAGACTGGGCTCACCCAAGGAGTTTCCACGTCCTGCTCATGGCTGCTTTAGTTCCTCACTTCCATGTGTTGGGCATCCAACTTGCCACTGATCGCTCAATCACACACCAGGAGCGGTCAGACTGCGAGTGACATCCACTTGGTAAGCTTTTGCTTGTGACTTCAGACCACGCAATAGGTTCGCTCGCCGTGCGTTCCATCTTGCGTTGATGAGACATTATTCCACTTTTGTCTACACTCTCTATGAGTTAGATACAGACAGTTTACGTAACCCTTCGACTGGGGCACTTTTCTGACTTTTTTGTACTCGCTCACGAGGTAGGCTACATGTGCTGCCGGCTCAGCACCTTACCTTCGTGCAGCAGTGAACGGGAAACGGCCAGGCCCCTTCATCCGGGAAACTCTCATATCCCCCAGCTGGGAGCCTTCGAACATGTATCAGACCTGAGCATGTAGCTTGCTCAGTATCATGTTTCTATTTTCCGGTAGACGGGTATCAGCCTGGCTCTAAGATCCCAGGGTTTGTGGCTTAGAGGCGTTCAGCCACAGCCCTCGACAGGGAGCCTTAAGAGTTTTGTCCGGACCAAGAAATTCTGCCTTTGTGCACCTCATTTAAATTTTGACTGCTATCCTCAGTCTATGCCTGCAGAGCAGCAGGTTGTGTCTCTCTTAGTCTGGTCCCTATCCCATAAGCTGTCCTATATGTAATTTTTCACCCATCGGCAAGCAAAATGGGGTCTATGGGACACGCAAGCCCCCCCACCACGTCAAGGTGGAGACACATCGGGGGAGGAATGTGTGTTTGGGTTGGTGTATTTGTTTGGGTATTGGTGGATAGTGGTATGTATGGGTGTTGGCGGGTGGGGAATGTGTGGGTGTTGGTAGGTGGGGGATGTGTGTGTATGGGTGTTTTGGGGCGTGCGTAAGGGGGGTGGATTTGTGTGTATTCGTGGGGATGTATGTGTAGGTGGGGGAATGTGTGTAAGTGGGGGATGTGTGTGTGGATGGGGGATGTATGTGTGGTTTGTGGGTGTGTGTGGATGTGAAATGTGTGGGTGAGTGGAAAAATGTGTGTGGGGATGTGTGTGTGGATGGTAAGATGTGTGGGTATGGGTGGGAGATGTGTGAGTGGGTGAGAGATGTGTGTGTGAGTTGGTGCGGGATGTGTGTGTCGGAGGGGTATGTGTGTGTGGTTGCGGGGAGACTCTCACTTTTGTGGTACTGTCTACACCCTAACTTGTCAAGTTGGAACGGTCGTAGACTTCACGGTCATCCCTCAAGGGAAGACAGGGACAGTCCATGGCATTGTCCGCCATCCAGGGTGGTTTCTCTTAGCCTTAGCCCCAGCTACTTAATACCCACGTGTGTGTCTCCTTCCCGTGGCCTGAATTAAGTAGGCGGTATACTGATATCCGGGTCGCAGCAAGTCTTTGCGGGGCTTGAAATGTCTATTTAACACTTTAGACACAATGGGAGGATGGTTGATCTTTGGAAATTCAGGCGGCAATTCTAGGTTAGAAGTCTGCAAGGATCCACTCCAGTCTTAGATTTCAACAGTAAATTAGAACTGGTGTCACGAATGTCTTTGATTCGGTGGTCAGTGGGAGGAGGCCCAAGTGTCAAGTGTTGGTGGAAAGCTTGTCATTTGAAGCTTACAGGTGGCAGTCAACTTTCAGTGTAGCCTGGGGGTCCGCAAACATCCGTCGTAGCCAGTCATGTTAATGTTCACAAGATAATCGTGTGGTTAACTGGTAGGGGCCGTTAATAAATTACACACACACACACACATATAACATACACACACGGACACACATAACATACACGCATAGTGTGGAGCGAACTGATGACTACGTAGTTCTGACTGTCTGTGTGCATGTAACGAACTGATGACTACGTAGTTCTGACTGTATGTGTGCATGTAACGAACTGATGACTACGTAGTTCTGACTGTATGTGTGCGTGTAGCGAACTGATGACTACGTAATTCTGACTGTATGTGTGCATGTAACGAACTGATGACTACGTAGTTCTGACCGTATGTGTGCATGTAACGAACTGATGACTACGTAGTTCTGACTGTATGTGGGCATGTAACGAACTGATGACTACGTAGTTCTGACTGTATGTGAACATGTAACGAACTGATGACTACGTAGTTCTGACTGTATGTGTACATGTAACGAACTGATGACTACGTAGTTCTGACTGTATGTGGGCATGTAACGAACTGATGACTACGTAGTTCTGACTGTATGTGGGCATGTAACGAACTGATGACTACGTAGTTCTGACTGTATGTGGGCATGTAACGAACTGATGACTACGTAGTTCTGACTGTATGTGAACATGTAACGAACTGATGACTACGTAGTTCTGACTGTATGTGTACATGTAACGAACTGATGACTACGTAGTTCTGACTCTATGTGGGCATGTAACGAACTGATGACTACGTAGTTCTGACTGTATGTGGGCATGTAACGAACTGATGACTACATAGTTCTGACTGTATGTGGGCATGTAACGAACTGATGACTACGTAGTTCTGACTGTATGTGGGCAGTTCATGTGATCTAATTAAAAAAATAAAAATAAAAACGCTGTATGTCCTTTGCAGCAATTGGCAATCAACAGCGGGTTGATTTTCTAAGCAATTTTACGTTCAGCAGTATGCCATTGCTTTCTGGACGAGAAGTCAACCTTTCAACTGATTCAGTGCCAAACAAAAAGTAATTTTGGACCAGACATGGTACACAATCATATGAAACGTATTATAATGTAAATTTCCGTTCACTGAGCATTAAAATTGCGGAAGATACCATGTAACAAAACAATCGACACGATGACCCTGGTATGGCGATATATCGTCCTTCTCTCCAAATGGGAGGCCGCATTTGGAGATATATTATCCCACGGCACTAAATCAGTTAAATCAAAATGATCGGTGTGTGGAATGAACCCACTATCCCGCCGTCAGCACAGGGGAGTTTAAGTGCCAGTGCTGTAAACCTCTCGACCACGCTGATCGTCGTAAACTGTGACTTAAATATACAAAATGTTATCTATCTTTACATCAATTGCCTATTCTTTTCTCCGGGAACCCCTAATTCATGTACGTTCACCTCTCGCTGCGAAAGCAATTGTTTAAAGTTTGAAGTTGATAGCGAGGTCCTGCTCAGAATATGCAGCACATTATGATAAGATGTGGGTGTTAGTTAGTTAGTTAGTTAGTCGCAGTTCCAACTTCACAGCAACGGGTCGTCCCCATTATGCTCCGTTCCTGTGCCAGTGAATATCACACAAAACGCTCCCCACTGCCCAATGTGAAAAGTGGAAAAGACAGGAGTCTCGACAAACAACAGCCCGCACAGATACACTGTGCGTAATGCCGCAGCCAGAATGTCAACACACCAGTCCCCCACGGAACACCCAGTTCATCTCTGATGGAATCGGCAGTCATTTTCCTATCTGAATGTTTCCTAGATGTTCACCCACACAGTCCACGAAAATACAGTTCATCACCGACGGCAGTGGCAGTCAACCAGAAGCCCAGCAGCCACGCATTTCTGCATAAGGCAAAAACCGGTCAACTCTGGGACATAGCCATCTACCATCGCTCCGAACATGCAGTCACGTTCTAAAAATAAAAACTTGGGCAGATTCAAAAGCACTTCACACGACACTCACAGCTCACAGTGTCGCACCACGCACTCACTCAGTAGCAGTGCGACGGAACCATCAAGCCTCCTTAGTCGCCTCTTACGACATGCGTGGTAGGCTACAGTGTTGCTATTCTTTGCTTCCCTTATGGGCCATGGCAACACACGGGAGAAGATGTGGGTGTATGTGCTTGTGATGCTGTCTGGGAGAATGTGCCTGTAGGCATAGACTGGAAGAGTCAGCGATCTGTATAACGAACTGGGCTCGTGGTTGGTTCATGTGTCATGTGCACCCTTTGTGGGTGTCTAGTGTGGAGTAGACCAAAGGCCTTACCAGGGCATTGTGTACACCACGGAAAGAGGGTTACGATAAATTTAGGGGGAAGGGCGAGAGAGAAGACAGAGAGAGAAGAGAGAGAGAGAGAGAGAGAGAGAGAGAGAGAGAGAGAGAGAGAGAGAGAGAGAGAGAGAGAGCGGAGAAGAAAGGGGGTTACAGTAGCATGGGGAGGGAAATAGATAGACAGAGACAGGAGAAATGGGATTCAACTAGAATAGGGGGTTGCACTAGCAGAGCAAGAACAGAGGCAGAGTGAGAAAGGGGGAAAGAGGCAGAGAGAGAGAGAGAGAGAGAGAGAGAGAGAGAGAGAGAGAGAAGAGAGAGAGAGAGACAGAGAGAGAGAGAGAGAGAGAGAGAGAGAGAGAGAGAGAGAGAGAGAGAGAGAGAGAGAGAGAGAGGGAGAAACCGAGGCAGTATATAAAATGTGCCCGGTATTTCAGCAATATTTTCAGCAGACATGTATTATAATCTATTATTTTGTAGTTAAAGAAAAGCTTTGGCAGTCAGTTTATGACAATACCATTTTGTGAAGCCATCTGATATTTCCAGGCATGTACATGCTGATTTTCTAAGCCATTTCACGTTTAGTAGTTTGCCATTGCTTTCTGACCTAGAAGTCAATCTTGAAGGCCATCTGTCGGTGTAGGTATCGAACCCCCGACCCCCGGCCGTGACCGCACGCAAGCTGAAACGTACACAAACAATTCACACACACACGCGCGCACACACACAGGCATACACACACACACACAGCCAAACACACACACACGCACACACACACACGCACACACACACGCACACAGGCACACACACACGCACACACACGCACGCACACAGCCAAACACACACACACACACGCACACACACGCACGCACACAGGCACACACACACGCACGCGCACACACACGCACACGCACGCACACACACACACACGTACACAGACACACGCACGCACGCACACGCACGCACACAGCCACACACACACGCACACAGCCAAACACACACACACGCACACACACACACACGCACGCACGCACACAGCCAAACACACACGCACACACGCACACAGCCAAACACACACACACACACCCACGCACGCACACAGCCAAACACACACGCACGCACGTAGGCCAAACACACACGCACACAGCCAAACACACACGCACACACACACGCACGCACGCACACAGCCAAACACACACGCACGCACGCACACAGCCAAACACACACACACACACGCACACACACACACGCACGCACGCACACAGCCAAACACACACGCACACACATACATAGGCAAACACAGGCAAACAGGCACACCTACACACACACGCACGCACGCACGCACACAGCCAAACACACACACACACACACACACACACGCACGCACACAGCCAAACACACACACACACACGCACGCACACAGCCAAACACACACGCACACAGCCAAACACACACACGCACGCACACAGCCAAACACACACGCACACAGCCAAACACACACACGCACGCACACAGCCAAACACACACGCACACAGCCAAACACACACACGCACGCACACAGCCAAACACACACACACACGCACGCACACAGCCAAACACACACGCACGCACACACACGCATGCACGCACGCACACACACACACGCGCGCACACACATAGGCAAACACACGCACACGGGCACACAGGCACATACACACACACGCACACACACACACACATAGGCAAACACACGGACATAAACTATGCAATTCAATACATCATTATCGTAATCTTCCACTTTTGCAGTCACGCGTCGTGGGGAGGAATAATTGGCTCATGTGGCAGTGGATAGTGTCATTTAGTGTGATTGTACAATGTCTTTGATGTCGTCAATCCATTTTCTTCTCGGGAGTCCCCTTGGTCTCGTCGCAGATGATCATTAATGTAGGGCCAGCGCTGGTAGTTAAGGTGTTGCATTCTAACGAGATGGCCAAATCATTTGATCTTCGGTCTTTCGATAAATGTGGCACACGGTGTAGACCCCACTGTTTGTCTGATAACAGCATTGCTTATTCTGTCTCGGTTTGTTAAGTCAACAGCTCTCCTCAGGCGTCTCATCTCACAGATGTTGGTTTTGCGAAAATGTGATTTGGATAATGTCCAAGTTTGACATTGCATAGGATTGGTGTTAATATGCTGTTTATTATCTGTCGTTTTGCGGACATTGGTATGTTTGGATGTTTCAGTATGAGTGATAGTTGATATGTAAGTGCACTAGCTTTTTGACATCTGATTTCGATTTCTCTATCCAATCTGCTTCCTTCTTTGATCATACTTCCAAGATATTTGAATTCTTCAACTTGTTTCACAGTTGTGCCATTTATCTGTATACTTAGTGGATCTACTAACTTGCACTACTTCGGTGTTAGCTATATTCATATTTATAGTGTATATGCTGCATGTTAAACTCCGATTATTAATATGATATTGCAGTCTGCCCTCGTCGCTATAAAACAGGCACTGATCGTCTGCAAATAGAAGTTCGTTTATTGCGTGTGGATCTGTTGTTTCATCTGAAGTAAAGTGTTTAACATTTTCTGAATCTTTTCTGTCAAGACTTATTTCTTTGGGTATTTTGTCTATGCAAATAGCAGAGGAGAGAACACACACCCCTGTCTCACTCCTGCATTGACTTTAAAGGATGGGATCTGGCCGACACTCGACGCGCAGAGGAAAGGCGAGACAGACATATAACCAGATTGCTACTGGAACTATTAGAGTTGGAACTCTTCGCTGGCTGCTGAGGATGGAGACTGAGAGCTCATGGGAATGTCCCGAATGCTGTGATGTTGGTTCCTAAATCAATCAATCAATCAAAACCACATTGATATTACAACCGAACAGAAGAAAGCAATCAAAGATAAACAGATACATCACAGTAATACAGAGACAGCAGCAGAATATATGATGGAAAATCTAACAATGGAAGAATGGAACAGGCAATAAATATCCTAAAAAAGAAGAAATCACCAGGAAAAATGGAATCACAAATGAAATGCTAATAGGACTAGGCACTAAGGCAAAAAAAAAAAAAAAAAAAACTACTAGCAGTCCTAAATTACAGCTGGAAGAGAGGGATAGTCCCACAGGCATGGAAGGATGCTATACTAATACCAGTCCCAAAGAAATTAAAAGACCTGGAAGAACCAAATGGCTATCGACCTATCAGTCTACTTAGCTGTGTAGAAAATTAATGGAACGCATTATCAATGGCATTCTAACATGGCATCTGGAAGAAAACCAACTCTTAACACCACACCAAGCAGGATTTAGAAAGTACAGATCCACTGAAGATCAGATAACCTATATAGCTCAGGAAATAGAGGACGCCTTCCAAGAGAAAAAGCACACACTAGCGGTCTGGATAGATTTAGAAAAGATTTAGATTTAAATTATTGCTCACTGGATTTAGGAGGCCTGGTGTTCCTTGCCAGTGAGAAGTCCTGATCGTTCGGGTCCCATCGATTGACGGACGTCGGTCGCGGCGATTGGGCAATCTTGAGCATAGCCTACGATGGGTAGCATTGTGATGTTCTGTTGTGATAATTTGGTGTGTCCAGTGTGTGCCGCGTGGTTACACACCCGCTGCACACGCGTGATCCGGGACTGTTTCCAGATCCGGTCAGGGATATGCACTACTGACGAGCTCAAACGAGGGCGAAACTCGAGTATAGTGCTTCCATATTGACGTGGATAGGCCTTAGGTTCATACCAGAATGCGATCGGCGTTGCCAGTAGTGGGTTGTGCTCAATATTTAAATTTCAAATCCCGAAACAACCACATAATCAATTGATTATTGCTCACTGGATTTAGGAGGCCTGGTGTTCCTTGCCAGTGAGAAGTCCTGATCGTTCGGGTCCCATCGATTGACGGACGTCGGTCGCGGCGATTGGGCAATCTTGAGCATAGCCTACGATGGGTAGCATTGTGATGTTCTGTTGTGATAATTTGGTGTGTCCAGTGTGTGCCGCGTGGTTACACACCCGCTGCACACGCGTGATCCGGGACTGTTTCCGGATCCGGTCAGGGATATGCACTACTGACGAGCTCAAACGAGGGCGAAACTCGAGTATAGTGCTTCCATATTGACGTGGATAGGCCTTAGGTTCATACCAGAATGCGATCGGCGTTGCCAGTAGTGGGTTGTGCTCAATATTTAGATTTAGAAAAAGCATTTTATAAAGTATGGAAGGAAGGATTGAAAGTAAAACTGCAAAAAAATGCATGTTTGTGGGAAAATGTACAAATGGATCAGTCACTACCTTGAGAACAGAACTGCCTGGACAAAAGTACAAGGATGTGGGATATCAAATATAGAATATATAGAAATTAGGTCTAGGGGTTTAGAGTGCCTGGATTCAAGATATAAGAAATGAGTTCGAATCCTCTTCCTTTATAGTATTCTCTATCGGAATTGAAGTAGCCTTGGCTCTATTTATATAAGGATGGGACTAGGCAGAATTAGACACCAGTCCAACCTACATTGATAAGACTACTCTCCTGGAGAACAAGGTAGAGAGCCGGTCAATTAACCATAGACATCTATTAAGCTGTCGTCCTTCTTTAGGACATATGGGTCTATGTATTGTCTGACCTCCCACTTCAGCTCTCTGTAGGACATATGGGTCTATGTGTTGTCTGACCTCCCACTTCAGCTCTCTGTAGGACATATGGGTCTATGTGTTGTCTGACCTCCCACTTCAGTTCTCTGTAGGACATATGGGTCTATGTGTTGTCTGACCTCCCACTTCAGTTCTCTGTAGGACATATGGGTCTATGTGTTGTCTGACCTCCCACTTCAGTTCTCTGTACATGGATAACAGTGACATATATCTCTACAATAACAACACGTTGTAACACTGGTCACAAGAAAATGAGAACACTACTGGTTCTAATTATAATCCTTAATAATAGGTCCAAACATTGGGTTAGGGACATTATCTCTGCTGAAATGATCTCGAGTAGAAAGTATGTGGGTCGGACGGCTTGTTAACCAAGATGAATCTATTCTCATCCTGCCAGTCTTCCAGTCTCTCTCCTCTCTGGTCCATGTGATCATAGCCCCAACTCTGCGAGTGGCTGTTGAAATCGCCGCACACAATCATTTTTTCTGTTAATGGTAGTGTGTCCAGTGCCCGTGGACGGTCACTTGGACAGTAGTAATTGATCAGATGTAGGTCTGTATAGCCTGTTTTAAGTTTAAGTGTCTGATACTCAGCCCCTTCCATATAGACTTCGATTTGGGAAGCAGTGATGTTATTTTTTACAAGGGTAAGTATCCCACCTTTTCGCCTGTCCTTTCGGTCAGATCGGTAACACTGGTAGCCTCTGATATTGAAGGCTATATTTTCGTTGAGGTGAGTTTCTTGCAAGCAACATATGCTTACTTTTTCTTTGTCCAGAATGTTTTCTAATTCTACTTTTTTGTTGCTGACTCCCTCCGCATTCCAGTGCATTATTTTAAGTTTTAGTTTCTTATGGCCAGCTGTTCTATTCTCATGTCCCCTGGCTCCACAGGACATCTGAGAAGGACCTCCAGTAGTTGGGGTTGGACCCTTTCGAGACATAGGGCCCGGCACTGCACCTGCCTGGGGGTCCAAAGCAGGGCGAGCACCATAACGTTTAGCAGCAGTCGACATATTCCATTTTGCGTAATTGCGTGGCATCCTGATTTCTGTGGTGCGCCTCCTGGCTGGTTGCCTCCGTCTTCAGCACCTTTCCTTTGCTAGAGCAGACTGTGGTCTCACTCGAGTTTAGATGTGTACACACGCACACACGTGTCTGCACATGCATGTATGTGTATACACATCTAGAGCACACTGGTTATTTTCCGGCGCCAGATACTCGCCGTCGCCCCTTCTCCTGTTAGTTAAAACAGTTCCGCCACGTGAAGGCCAGGAGTTGGACTTTTGCTGCAGAGGTTATGTATTCACGAGCCATTGGGGTATTTAAGCAATGTTGGGCGCTCACCCCAACACTGCGCCCCGGCTACATACAGCAATTTGGAACCAGGGCAGACTTGATCTGCTAGGACTTAAGTCTGCGCAGAACAATTCTGGCAAATACTTTTCCAACAATACACAAAAGTAAGATACCCCTATAGTTGTTGCAGTCGCTGCGATCGCCCTTGTTCTTGTACAGTGATATGATGCTTGAATCTTTGAAATCCTGTGGGACTTGTCCTTCTCGCGACCATAGCTCTATTAGCTGGTGGATCTGTAGAGTGAGTGTGTCTTGCCCACTCCTGATAACCTTTATTGGAATCCCATCCTTACCTGGAGCCCTGTCAGATGCAAGTTCATTAATAGCACACTTAAGTTCTTTTATTTTTTTTTTTTTTTATATGGGAGACTCTGGGGCGAAGTGGTCAAGCCGTTTGACTCGGGCTCCGATGGTTGTGGGTTCGATTCCGTCCGCGTCCTTCGGTTCACGAGTGAAATGTTTCGGAGACTCTTGAGGGTCGTCGCTAGAGCTACGGAGAGCTAGAGCTGCGGAAAGAGACCGAGCCATATGGGGTAAACCCCGGTGCAATTAAGTCGACCCTGTCGACTTTTAAGCGACTTCTTTTATGGTGGGAAGTGTCTCCAGGTGGTCAAGAGTTGGTAGGGCCTCTATGGCGTTGAGAGAATCATCCTCTAGTTTGGTGTCACTTGTGTAAAGCTCCAAATAGTGTTTTACCCATCTATCCATCTGCTGTTTCTTATCAGTGATGATTTCTCCAGTCACGGTTTTCAATGGTGCACTTCTTTTTATCATTTATTTGATCATTTCTTTATATCTTCATACATGTTTCTGATGTTTCCCTTATCACTTGCGATTTGAATGGTCTCACATAACTTGATCCAATAGTCACACTGCCTGGCAGCCTTTGGCACATATTACCTAGCTTGCTTCAGCTCACTCAGATTGTTACGCGTTGTTTGTTCCCTGTATCTTAAGAGTGCTATCTGGCTCAAACCAGTCCTGCCTCTTATGATCCACATTGCCGTAAACCCCCACCGCTGTTTTATAAAGAGTGTCCGTAAGTTTACCCCACGTTTCACTTAATGTACAATTTTCTGATGTATCAGTAAAAGCTTCTTCAAGTTGCTATTGGAACTGAAAGCACTTATAAGGATCGTGGGTGTTAATAATATTACTCCTGGGGCTAGATTTGTGTTTAGCTGTGTAGATTCTCTGTGGTCTCAGTCTAACCCTTGCAACAACCAAAGAATGACCCGTATCACAGTCAGCACTGTGATAACTTCGAGTTAATTTGGTTCAGATGTTATCTCCGAGTGATGATGAAGTCCAGCTGATGCCAATGGCCGGATCTTGGATGTTTCCATGTGACCTTATGCAGTTGTTTTGATTTTAAAAAAGGAGTTTTTAATACATAGGTCATTTCTGGTGCAATGCTCCAGCAGCCTTTGTCCTTTTTTATTCATGCGACCGATGTTATATTTTCCAAGACACACTGGCCATAAACACGAATCCTTGCCCACACGAGCATTGAAATCCCCGAGCATACAGATGTGGTCGGATTTTCGAACTGCCTTGATCACAGAGTCTAACTCCTCATAGAACGAATCCTTCATACCATCAGGGGAAGTGAGCGTCGGTGCATATGCAGTGATAATGGTGGCAAAAGCACAAGAGGTTGCCAAGTGCAGGGATAATAGTCTTGCATTACCTCCAGCTGTCCCAGTAGAGAATTCTTCACTGCAAAGCCCACAGCATGTTGCCTTTTTTCAGCCTGCTCTCTACCCTTCCAAAATGGTATACATTTTTTCCCCCTGTGTGACCCTTCCTCGGTGAAGCGAGTCTCCTGCAGGCCAGCAATATCATTGTTAAGACGATTGAGTTAGGAATCAATCACAGCCGTTTTTCTCACATCGTCAATATTCGTCAGGTTAGTGGAAAATCCTGGACACATGGTTCTTATGTTCCAGACTGCAAACCGTAGCTTGAGGTTTCTATTTTTTCTTTTTAGTAATACATCCGAGTTATGTTGAAGTCCAGCTGATGCCAATGGCCGGATCTTGGATGTTTCCATGTGAAATTATTCAGTTGTTTTAATCTAAAAAAAAAAGGGGTTTATAATGCATAGGTCATTTCTGGCGCAATGCTCCAGTAGTCTTTGCCCATTCCTGTGTGTTCCACGTGGTTCTTATGTTCCAGATTGCAAACCGTAGCTTGAGGTTTCTATTTTTCTTTTTAGTAATACCTGGTGGATTGGTTTTACAGACTGCGATTTCGATTTTTTCCTAGCCCAAAGCACCCATTGAAGCAGGCAAGCTGTGGCGGATCAGCACCCAATCGACCGCTGGCTGCCCAGCTTGAGGCGAGCGGTAGCTAATCAATGACACCTGTATGTGTCTCCCACAGTCAGAGGCAACCCGTGGCGCCCCATGTCTACGCCAATTGACAAGGACTTATAACCAGCAAATGATACCTCCCGCTTTGGTTCCGAGAATGGTTAAGACCAGGGATGGAGTTATACCTCTCCATAGCACAAAGCATTGGCAACACATGGTCTCTATATGCTAGCTTGGGTAAATTATAGAAAATATGTGTTGCCCTTGCAGCATGATCCCTCTCTCCACCTGCCTAGTTCACTCCAGAGGAATTGTAACACAAATTCATCTGGAACCAGACAAACAGCAGAAGCTGCCGGATCAGCAAAGCAATGCCCTAACTGTCCGCCCGTCGGAGCTTCGATCCTAGACCAGCTGCCAGTCAAGGCCTAGTGCCTGGTCTGCCCTGCCATGTCATTTTGTCTTTAGGTTGCATTTCCTCGCACCAGGATAATGCTTGTACCCTCTCAGTTGCGCTCTTCCGCCCGAAGCCGTTGGCACAATGTGGGGTGTCGGGTTTGGTAAACGCCACCGAATGTTCGGCGCTAACAGAAGCAGTTAGTATCGTCTTTTGTCATACGGTAGCTCAGTCATATCTGACTAAGACCTGACACATGGGTGTGGTATAGTTAGTCCGAATTTAGGCAGATATAAAATAATTAGGATGTTTGACACAAATGCTTCTACCCAGATTCTTTTCAGTGAAAGTGACTGGCGAGTGTCTAATAAATTGACTTTCTACAGTCAGGTTTGGGTTAACAATTCGCTGGGAATTTTCAATGTGGCAATTGTTTTTGTTTTCTGTGTCACGACAACGGCACTAAAACTGGCACACGCTGTACACACAAGACAGCGGACGTTTAGCAAGACTACTGCGGCAGACATGAAGGTCCACAAAATGATTCTCATAATCTGTTGGACCTGTTTGTTGGTCTTTGTTCCAACAACAGTTCTGGATACAGTCATAACATATGGCTTAACTGTCAATGAAACTATTAATGTGCTTCGCTTACTATTGTTTGGTGTATACGCCTCGACAAACTTTGTAATTGTCATCGTTGTGTCCAGAAAGTTCTATATGACGTATACAAGCTTGGTATGTTGTAATCATTAATAAAAGCCAGCGTCCTTTCATGGTTAAACCCATATAGCATGGTGTGTGTATTTATCACTGGGTGTCTGTTACGTCATCACTAAGTGCAGGGCGATGCGTTATAGAGTATTGTGCAATATGTTGCGTGGTTGTTTGGCTGATTGGTTTCTTGTTTCGTTGCTCGATTAGTTAGTTATTTGGCAGAATTGTTGGTTGGTTGTATGATTGGTTGTTTGAATTGAGTTGAGCTAAGAACAGACATCACTGCACTCAGGACATTCCCATACACGCTCCGTCCCCTCGATCAATAGCCAGCGATGAGTCACACTATTAATAGTTCCAACCGCTATCTGATTGAAAGATCACGTGGTCTTCCCTCTCAGTTTTGATATTCTACCAGAACCGCTGCCAATCCACAGCAATCTTATCCTTTCCACAAACGGGTTCTCAGTCAGTTCACACACCTTCTCCGCCAGGTCCCACAGACGCACGACCACCTCCCCCCTTGTCCATGGGTAATCTACCACCAAGAGGTGCATTCTCTGCAAGTCTAGCAGCCTGTTCATCCCCTCACACTCCCGTATGGCCAGGGCAAAAAATCCATACAATTCTCACAATCTGTGACCTCTGAAGCAAGCTGAGCCATTCCACAGAAAACAATCCTTTCCCCACCTAACTATGCATACTTCTTGAGTCCGTGATAAAGACAATGTGTATTTCAGTGGTTTCCTCTAACCAACGGTATGCCGATGTGATTGCTTGCATTTCCATTCTCATCCTGGAAGTCGCAGCCTCATATGCCAGACTCTCCTTTTTCAAGAATCATCCCTTAGCATTCGCAATGAAACCCCATCTACTCCTTCTATTTCTCACCACTGACCCATATGGATAGATCACTATGTAACCTAGATGTATATTACTTTGGATCAGTTGTTGCACCTCAGATTTATGCGGCCCGTCGCCCATTCTTTGCACTCAATACACAGTGTCACTATTACATTGTGCCAGTTCGTCATGTCTTCTGGTACTTTAACCCACTCTTTTTTACGATTAATGGTCTCCAGATCACACACTTGACGTATAGATATTTCCGCCTGTGCCATCAAGGACCTGCCTCGTCTTAGTCTATCACCGTATATCCATGGATTCATGCAGGGAGTGATTCCTATCTGCAGCAACTCTTGGGTACGATATGGCTTGACGGACTCTATGACTATCCGCAATTGTTGATAGGGCCAGGATATGCTTCATGCATATAATTAGTGTGTCCTTTGTGCACCTCTGGATCACCCTTACAGCCACATTCTGTATGTCCTCCAATCTTTCAACTTGGCACTTCGATGCTGTCAGCAGCGCCAAACCATACTCAATGACAGATATTATTATGTGCTGAAAGAGACAGCAAGGTTCCCCTGCTCTATCCTGATTGCTGCCATCACCCTCAATGCATGAAGTCCCTTACCAGCCTTCACCATCAAACCCTCCACATGATCCTTAAAAGACATACACCCGTGGACGGTAATATCCAAGTACTTCAATTTACTCTCTCTTCTAAAAGGACATCCATTCAATATAATACACGGGATATCCGCCTTCACAATCCGGTTATCCAGGGAGTACCAGAAAATCGATGCCTTGTCTGGGTTTATGACGGCCCCTGCATCCCTGCACCACTCCGCCATCCTGTTTACTGCCAACTGTAAGTTCTTAGCCACACTCTCCCTGTCCCTGTTCTGTCTGTACACTAACACATCATCTGCAAATGTCAAGATTCTACCCACACCTGGTGTCTCAATAACTGCGATTTCGCTGGTGTAGACATTAAAGAGCACTGGGGACATGGCAGATTTCTGTGGCAACCCAGGTGTAATAGTACAGGTGTCAGAAGTCCTGGAATCCATTCGCAGTGCAACCTTACGTTCATCAAGGACTGCCGCAACCCATTTGACAAGGCATGGGCAGACCTCCATGTCCAACAGTATGTATATAAACCAATCACACCTGACTCTGTTATACGCATCCTCCAGATCAAGAGTTATCACCACTGTCTCTTATTTATCCTGGACGCCCTCATAGACATCACATGCAAAAGTTGCCGCATTGGCCATGGTGGCCGTCCAAGGGCGGTAACCACCAAGCCCTTTGGGAAGCAGATTACGACTTTCCAAATGTCGCTGGAACCTGACGGCTACTATAGAACTATACTAACTCCATCCCCCAATGTTAGAGGATGGGAAACACCAACTGTGTGGCAAACGCAGCCCTGGGGACCGAGTGTCCACCGGGGTAAGTGGACAACTCTGCAGCTGATCAGAGCAGGGCGCTGAGTTCTCCTGACAGCCGGAAATGGCTGTTAAAGGCAGAGGTAATAGACCCCCATGTGGATGTGGAAGTCAAGGAGAAACCACCACATTATCTTCCCAAGTTTTCATGAATAGTCACATATCAGAGGCAGTGAACGACGTTAATGGCTGTCTTAGGGCAGGCTGGTCAGCTTCGGACAGTCATGAACCACAGATGACATCAGACCGTCATCCAGCTACTGTTGGGAAAATCATGAAGAATAAATTTAAAATGAGAAATAAATTTAAAGTAGAAACATGGAATGTTAGGAGAGTAACTCTGTTGGGAAAGTAGTACAATGTTATAAGAGAATGGAAAGGTTTAACATGAATATTCTAGGCATAAGTGACGAGATGAAAGGGATCGGGAAAAATTATAACCAACAAACACATAATAAACACTTGTAATTTACGTCCCCAAGTCAAGGACGACAGGCCAACATTTTAGTCCAACTGTCCGGTGTAAGGGTTGAACCCCTTACCTCGGTATCAGCACTCCAGATGTTAAAGAACACGAGTTCTTATACATACAGCCGTGCTGACCTACATGGAGATGTAATACACCGGCAACATAAATTGTTATATTAAGGAAAATAACTATTGTAAATAGCTTAAGTTTTGCATATATGTAGTTATCGTTCCTGAAGAATTTCGTATCAGGAAAAAACAAAAACAGGGGAAATCCAATAGCAGGCGTTTGCGAAGTTGATAGAGAACTGCAGCGATAAAGTCATGACCACGGTCGGACGAGTGTCGAAGCCTGGACTCTTCGCCTGCCAAGCCAAGGAAAGACTGGCCAGACATTGCTGCGTGCATTCAGAACTACACGTTGTGACGTCACTTTCTCACCACTGACCCGTGGCGAGAAACTACTTCAGGACAAATAATGAGAATGTACTGAGAGAGGGGGAGAGAGGGGGAGGGAGAGAGAGGGAGGGAGAGATAGGGAGGGAGGGGAGAGACAGGGTAGTGGGAGGGGGAGAGAGGGGGAAGGGAGAGAGAGGGAGGGAGAGAGAAAGATGGAGAGAGAGGGAAGGGGAGAGACAGGGGAGAGAGTGGGAGAGGGGGAAGGGAGAGAGATAGGGTGTGGGAGAGGGGGAGGGGAAGAGGGAGAGGGGGAGAGAGGGGAAGGAGAGGGGAGGGAGAAGGAGAGGGGAAGAGAGGGAGAGAGAGGGGAGGGAGAGGAGGGGGAGATAGGGAGGGGAGAGACGGAGAGAAGGGGAGAGTGGGAGAGAGGGGATGTGGGGGAGGGAGAGGGGAGGAAGAGAGGGGGAGGAAGAGGAGGGGTTGATAAGGAGGGGGAGAGAGGGGAGAGAGAGGGAGAGAGAGGGAGATAGAGAGGGGGAGAGAGGGAGGGGGAGAGACGAGGGGGAGAGAGGGAGGGAAAGAGAAGAAGAAAGGGGGAGAGAGAGGATGGACAGAAAGGGGGAGAGAGAAGGAAAGAGAGGGAGGGAGAGAGTTAGGGAGGGAGAGACACACACATATTTAGAGATAGAGAGGCTCATAGTTAGATAAGATGTGGGAGTGGCAAAGAATGCTGATAAAAGAAAGAAAGAGAGAGAGAGAGAGAGAGAGAGAGAGAGAGAGAGAGAGAGAGAGAGAGAGAGAGAGAGAGAGAGAGAGGGCGAGAGGGAGAGAGAGTGAGAGGGGGAGAGAGTGGGAGAGATAAAGAAAACTTGATATATTGCAGTTAATAATCCAGTCAGCGTCCTTTTATGATTAAATGCATATAACGTGTTGCGTGTCTTTGTCACCGGGTGTCTGTTACGTCTTCACTGACTGCGGTGCAATGTGTTAGCGAGTAATGTGTTGTATGTTACTTGGTTCTTTGGTTGCTGGGTGTATTGGTTGATTATTTGGTTGTTTGGCTGGTTGAATGTTTGGTTGTTTGCTTGGCTGATATTTTGGTGTATGTTTGGCTGATTGTTTGGTTGGTTGTTTGTTTGGTTGCTTAGTTGGTTGGTTGTTTTGTTGTTTGGTTATTTGATTGTTTGCTTTGTTGTCTGTTGATTTGTTGGTTATTTAGGTGATTATTTGGTTGACTGTTTCATTAATTGATTGTTCGGTTGGTTGGTTGCTTGGTTTATTGATTGTTTGATTAGTTATTTGTTTGATTGTTTAATTGATTATTTGATTTGTTAGTTGAGTGTTTAATTGATTGTTGTTTGGCTGATGGTTGGTTGGTTTGGTTGGAAGTTGTTTAATTGTTTGGATGATTGTTTGGTTGCTAGTTTGTTTTGGTTGTTGTTTGGTTGACTGATGGGTTGGTAGTGTAGTTGATTAATTGATCCATGTCTTGTAGAATTGTACGCTTGGCTGTTGAACTTCTGCTGTGTTATGGCTCACCAAGTTTCTGGTACTTGTGTGCTTCCTTTAAGTGTCCCGACTGATGATTAATGTGACATTTAATTCAGGTTTGACTGATGATTAATGTGACATTTCATGCTAATTTAGCTGATAATCAGTCAAACGGATTGGTGTACAAATTGAATCTGCCACCTCGACATCAGTGCAAAGGAAATTAAAGAGCGTGCGCTCTAATCCACTCAGCCATGCTTACCTCCACGGTTGGTGTAGATTTCGATGGTATGAGCGTTAAAGAACATAGAACTAACTGCAGTCATGTTGTTTTTTAGGATGAAAATGAAAATGTTTTTCAGGATTCATATACGAATGTTTATGTTTATGTAACTGGTGATTTGTTCAACGTCGCTATCACCACAGCCTCACAGAAAGAATCTTGATCTTTTGCCAGTTCTTCTACATAACGTATAGCTAGCTATTAAAAACAATATATACGAAGCACTCGCAATAAAAATATTTGGTATAAAATAATATAACAACTCTGGCCACTTGACACTGACGAGGACTGCAGCGAAACGTTCTAAGGCATCGACATGGGTTATTGTGAGGATGGTTCACATCAGTCAGGTCTATGGTGTAGATGGAACAGAAAGTGAATATTTTGTTGTCATAGACAGAGTATCTCCTGTTTGTCATGATGATGACTAAGAGGTATGTCTGAAATACATGAATGGGATATAATTATTATAAAATAATAATTACTACTATCACTAAAATAAGTATAGGCAATATAATAGTAACAATTACTATGACATAATTATAACAAGGGTCATATTGGTAATATAAATAATAATAATAATAATAATAATTACCATTATATAGTAATAGCACACGTTTAAAGATGTACTGGGTATGGGTTCTGGTCTCATATTTGTATACAGCAATCGCCACTGAATGTCACATGTGGTAGATGTTGGAAATACATAAACTGGATACGATGATAATGTTGATGATGATGATGATGATGATAATAATAATAATAATAATAATATAATATAATAATAATAAATAATAAGAATAAGAATAAGAATAGTAATAATAAGCATACTAATAGGCACAATAAAGATATCGGTGATAATAAGCAAACAATTATTATGATAATACTGATTGATTACTGATTGATTGATTTGATTGATTGATTGATTGATTGATTTAGGAATCGACATCACATAATTCGGGCATTCCCATAAGTGCTCCGTCCCCATCCTCAGCAGCCAGCGAAGAGTTCCAACACTAATACTACCAGTAGCAATCTGATTATAATTCCGTCTCACCTTTCCTCTGAGCGTTGAGCGTCGGCCAGATCCCTTCGTCACTCCTCGTTGTTTCATTCTTGCCAGACCATGGTAATCCATTTGCTCCTCCGATGTGTGCACGTGCTCCCACAAGGCCGCCACCACGTCTGCCTTGTCATGTATCAATACTCCACCAAGTTCTGCAGAGCCAGCCAATCTGTCCGCCTGTTCATTTCCCAGAACACCGACATGCCCCGGAGAAAAGATCCAGGCGATGCTTGTCACCCGTGACCTCCGAAGCGAAGCAAGCCACTCCGCATGAAGTCTGCCCGTCCTCACCCTCGTCAGCACGCTTTCTGAGTCAATTACAATCACGATGTGTGTGTGTGTGTGTGTGTCGTATTCTCCATCCAGCGGAGAGCCGCAGTGACTGCCTCCACCTCCATTCTTAAGCTGGATGTTGTGGTATCATATGCCAGGCTCTCCTGCCCCAAACATCGACCATTAGCTTTGGCTATGAACCCCCAGCCACTTCTCTCACCTCTTGACACCGAACCATCTGTGTAGATAATCACATCACTCGAGTGAGCATTGTCCTGAATTAGTTGCTGGATGTCCACTTCTGTGGCCCCTGCTGGCCACTCCCTGCACTCCCGGCTTAATGTGATTATAACTCTGCACAAGTCTGACTGCTCCGTTAGCACTCTGACCCACTCCTTTCCACGCCTAATTACGATACTGATAAGGATCTCTATCGTAATAAGTATGATAATTGTACTGATAATATTAACGATAATGATAATAATAATAATCATACAATACAGACACGTTTCACACAGTCAGGAGTGTATTCGGTATGTGGCAACACCGTCATATGTAAACAGAGCAATGGGCACTCAGTGAGTGACGTGGACAATATGAAGATGGCCACCATTACTGGCCTGGACAATTCCTGGAGCCCAATCTAAGCTGGGTCGACCTGGGGAGGTCGGGATCAGTTTGTAGAGAATACTTTGTAGAGTATATTCGAGCATGGAGGACACAGGGAGATACCCATGACAGCGCCAACATTATGTCCAGTGAGTTGTCAGTGGTAGAACTAATCATGTATTGTACTCAGTGTCAGAACTAATCAGATAATGTATTTTGCAATAGAGATACAAGTGTGGAAGGCAGGCTTAGAAAATAACCACGAGGCTGGCAGAAAGAGTGAGACACAGAGAGAAACACAGAGAGAAA
>OY992886.1:6913064-6965801 GCA_963921405.1 Cepaea hortensis | reverse complement strand
TTGTGAATAAGTCGAGGAAGGAGAGTGGCAATCCCATCTCATAGTTGATAACATACTTTATGTAAAATTATAATAATCTATCACTTCGCACTTCTGCAGAAGTCTCTATCTATGTAGTAAGTATAGCTTAACCTCCCTGTCGCATTTGGGGTTCTCAATACTTTAAACAGCCTAACACAGTCGAGCTACAATTATACTGTTTCCTATTTAACCCCATATTTGAATAAGGCAATTAATTCCTGATTGTATGAAGACATCAAGTATTTCATATTCCAGTAAATTAGTTTAATGTGCTTGAAAAGTCACTTATTTCAGTACAATTTTCTCATCTCTTTCTTGCTCGTTTAAAGCTTACAGTAAAACTACGATCTAATTACCATACCGGAGATCATTACACTCTCTTGCGCCGAATTTAATACTTGTTAGACTAGCGCGCTTTTGATCTAAGCCCTTTCATGTCTATGGCTTTTCCGCTGCCCTGTATAAGTGTACATCAATACACAGGTATTTATTTCTCAAGTACTATTCTCTGTAGGGAAATAACTGTACCTATTAACGTTAAACAGCAAAGTAAATTGTTGGAGAAAGGACACAGCGAGTACGACAGAATTTGAGTGGACTTTGAATATTTCACTTCAAAAGAACATTTCAGCCGTAGTGTACGTGTAAGTCTGGTTCCGTGAAGATGAAAGGAGAAGATTCTACTTTACTAGAAAATTACCAAACGACAGATGCTTATTACTTGCAAGTATGTGCTTAAACAACAGTAATGATTGATTTGTGGTCACACAAAGATGTCAAGGCTTTTTGTGAAGTTTGAAATAGACAATATTATGACGATCAAAGGTCAAGGTGATGATCTTTTAGAAAGTCACAACATTATTGGGTACTTGAAAAAATAAATATTTCGCGACCGCAAGAACTCAAACAAGGTCAAGGATTAATCTCTGGCCATGCCAAGATGCCAGTATTTATTGTCAAGTTTGAAACAGACTATATTTTGAAGATCAAAAGTGAAGGTGCTTGCTCTTCTAGAAGGTCAGGCAATAACTTGGTACTTACAGAAAGTCCTTGTCACGACAGCATAAACTCAAACAAAGTCAAAGATTAATCTATGGCCATACCAAAATGTCTCCGTTTCGTGTGTAGTTTGAAACAGACTATAACCGAGACCCACATAGTGTATATAAACGGGGTCACATTGACAAGCCTTAGTTTTTTAAATGGCCACATTCTTAGTACTGTACTTTTGTACTTTTATATGAATTAAAATGTAGGCTGACCGCCGTTGACACTCTTTGAGGTTTAATGTTTGAAATAGACTAATTTTATCAGCACAAATTCCATTAATGAGGGAGATTAACATAAGCTAAAGCATCTATTTTCAGAATTATGTTTATAAATGAATATATTACAACACGTTATATTATACGAGGAAAGTTGACATGTGTAAATGAGATTACAGAGAAAGAAAAATAGACTTTATGCAGAAAAGAATTTACTGTTGAAGTTAAATGATCAGAAGAGAACGCAGACACAAGTCGAAAAGCTGCCTACTACTGAATGAATGAACTTTATTTTCAAAGATTTAAGATTTGGGCACGTAGGCCCGTCAAACAGTCTGGTCTTCTTATAGCTATTCTTTCATAAATTTATTACATTCGTATCTTCCTCTTCTTCAGCGTTCCGAGCCATTGAGGTTCTTTGCTGCAGATACAATTCGTCTCCATTCGTCTCTCTGATTGACCTTCTCTTGCCAGTCGTTGATTCCAAGTGCTTGTAGGTCTGTACATATATTATCTCTCCACCGTCTTCTTGGTCTACCTCGGAGTCTACGGTCATTTATTTCCTGAGTGTAAGCGAGTTTTGTTTCCTTATTATCTTCCATTCTTTCTATATGCCCCAGCCATTGTAGTCTATTAGCCTTTATGATACCAGTGATTAGCGGGGACTTAAACAGATCATAAATGTCTTTGTTACTTCTTCTTTTCCACTCTCCACTTTGTGTATCCCTAATGGGTCCAAAGATGCGTCTTAAAACTTTGTTCTCAAAGTTTTGAAGCAAGGCTTCGTCTCTTTTCGTTGTACTCCAGGTTTCAGAGCCACACAGCACAACTGGTCTGATCAGTGTTTTGTATATTGTGATCTTGGTGTTACGAGATAGCGCATGTGATTTTAGTAGATGTTGTAGTGCATAGTATATTTTATTTCCAGAATTGACTCTAGTTTGTATTTCTTCCCTTATGATGTTGGAGCAGTTGAAGATTGTACCCAGGTATTTGTATGTTTCCGTTCTTTTAATGGCCATATTATCTATTTGTATGTAACCAGAGTTTTTAGCCATTCCTCTTGAAATTACCATATATTCTGTCTTATCTTGGTTGATAACCAGCCCCATCTGTTGGGCTTTTTCCTTTAAGTGAGTCAATATTTCCAATGTCTTTTGTTCATTTTCCCCTATAATATCTATATCATCTGCATAACCAAGCAGCTTGGATGTTACTCAAAAATCACATTCCTCCTTTACCCTCCTTACAACTTTCTCTAGAGCCAGATTGAAGAGTAGCGGCGATAGTGCATCACCCTGTTTCAAGCCAGATGTTATTTGGAAAGGGTATGATTTCCTGCCTTTATATGTTACTATGCCGGTCTCTCTGGCTGTGGGGTTATAATACTTTCTCTCTGTAATCCCGTTTATCACGCAGAGTCTCGTAGCGGAGCGAGAACTGAGGCGGTTCGACCCCCGCTCGTGACTTGCGAGATACTGAGCCGGCCGCTCAGAAAGCAATGGGAAACTACTGAGCGTAATCTTGCCAAGAGATCAACATACAGCTGAAAGATGCTGGTGTTGACAGCTAAGTCCTGTAAAGGATATGCTAAAAAAAAAAAAAAAAAAAAAAAAAAAAAAATGTTACTATATTATACGTATCTTCCATGCATAGTCTGGTCATGTTGATTAACTTCCTTGGTATTCCAAATTCCCGCATAGCATTCCATAGACTATTCCTATGGACACTATCATAAGCCTTTTTAAAATCCACAAAAATGTTATGGAGATCTCTTTTATATTCCCAATTTATTACATTCGTATATATTCAATAATGTTTATCTTACACAACAACAATATTTCTCCGTTCACTCGGTCTTAACTCAAGCGTGGTCCACAGACGTAGTACTGCTACTAGTAGTTGCTTCTACTAGGGAGTGCACTGTTGTTTGTCCATCAAGAATGATGATGACCATTCATTTCATCCAGTGGGGTTGAAAGTTTGAAGCCTATTTAGACCGAAATGTTCCTTGACAATGCGGGCAATGAATGCTTGACGTTCCAGGAGGAGGATCTCCTGCGTGCTTTTTCTATCCAGCCTTTTCTTCTCAGCTCTTGCAGTCCTGGTTGCTTCACAAGTGACTGCACCCTTATGTAATGATGTACGCCACGAATTTCGGTCTTCTGCAGCAAACTCCCAAGTGTCAAGATGAATTTAAAAAAGTTTTGAATTAGATTTTCAGAGAGTCTTTCAAGCGTTTCCTCTGGCCACCTTCACAGCGTTTATCACAACGCAGCTCGCCGTAAAAAAATCGTTTAGGGAACCTGTGATCTGGCATGCGAGTTAAATAACCAGCCCAGCGAATCTGAGTGCACTAGACTGATGTTAGCTGGAGGGTTAGCTTTCTCTATTACCAGTGTCCCTCGCCATCCGGCTAACCTACGCCGATTTCTGAGGTACTTGTATTTTACGTCCCCAAGCCTATGACGAAAAGTCAACATTTCAGTCCAACTGATCATGTGTGGATTGAACCCACTACCCCACCATAAGCGCCCGGAAGTTTTAGCGTGAGCGCTTTAATCCTATCGTCCACGTTGGCTACCCACAAAACAAAATAATTTCCTAGCACTCACATCACGGCAGTTCGATGGTGTGAAAGCAATGTCTATCAGAAACATACGTTTTAATAAATGTGTTTACTACAACACGTTAGAATATTCAAGGAAACTGGAAATGAGTAAATGAAATTACAGAAACAGTAGAATACATTTTCCCCAGCGAAGAATTTACGTCGAATGTAGATGATGAGAAAATTGAGGGGGGGGGGGGCAAATAAGAAAACTGTACTATTGAAAGAACAAAGAATCGAGCGGTATTTTCACCTATAACTTCTTCTTCTTCTTCAGCGTTCCGAGCCATTGAGGTTCTTTGCTGCAGATACAATCCGTCTCCATTCGTCTCTCTGGTTGACCTTCTCTTGCTTTCACCTATAACAGTAATATTAAATAAACGGAGACGCCAGCTGTACATTCAATCAAATGTGATTTGGTCTCTTAGACCTCTTTACCATTCTAAATTCTTATCTTAGTTACAAGGCATACGACAGTGAGCGTCTGGAATCTACAACGACAACAAAAACAAATTCAATAACAACAACAACAATAACAGTAACAACATCAACAGTAATAACAACAATAATGATCTCATCTCATCTTTCCTCATCTCATCTTGTTCCTCTTTTGCCGTGCGGTGTCGAGGTGAAGGATAAACAGCCGGAGAGTGCCCGTTTATGGGCTTCTTATATCGTGATTCCGTCTGTAAAGTGTGGATACTACAATAATAATAATAATACTTATAATATTACTACTAATAATACTACTAATAAAACAATTATAATAATAAAACAAAACCAATGACGCCAAACATTCGTTCCCATTTACATAAATAAACACACATAGTATTGTTTGGCGCTTACAGAAGGAGAAGAAGGAAGTAGAGACTAGACAACGCACTAGACATCATACAATTTGAAAGCTAAAGTTACCGACCGGGTTCGACCTTGTCACCTCCAAATGACGACAGCGCCTCGCTGCAGGAACAACTGTACTTCGACGCATGACTAACTAGACACTCCTAGTCCCATAATTTATATTAAACCCAGAATTGTGCACACAAATGTCGCTCCTGCCACTAGTATGTCGCTTTGAAACTATATAACGTTAAATACAAGCGTTAAAAACACAAACACTGCACACAGACATCAACCAATTACTTGACACCTTCATGTAGCAAATCCTTTGCAGAACGTCGCCATCATCAACTCACGCTAAGTAGAGTATCGATCCTTTTTGCCAGTTTCCATGCCCCAGGTGTCTTTAATGTCCCGTGTCCTCTTCCTCCAGCTGGTAGACCCCAGCCTCCTCTCCCACGAACCTCCACCCCCCCCCCCCCCCATCACTGTCCTCTCCCAGCCACTATGACGTTGATGTGACCACACTATTTCAGCTCCCCAGACATGATAGTGTTTATGGGGTACTGTTCTTCGATGTTCAGATCTGGTATAATCTCTGTATTGTCTCTTCTTAATGTACGGTTTTCTGATAGTGTTTTTTCTTTTTGTAACATTTAAGTTGAAATGCCTCAATTTACTTCACTAATCGTGTCTTTGACATGGTTCATTCTTGTTGTTGTTTTTATTATTATTATTATTATTATTATTATTATTATTATTATTATTATTATTATTATTAACATTAACATTATCATTATTATCATTGTTATTATTTTTATCAGTGTCATTGATATTAATAATATCATTATAATTATCATCATCATCATCATCATCATCGTTGTTGTTATTATTATTATTACCAATATCATTTCTGTATTATTATTATTATTATTATTATTATTATTATTATTATTATTATTATTATTATGACTAATATTATCATTGTTGTTATTATCATTATTATCATCATCTTTGTTATTATTATTATTATCATTATTATTATTTATATACGGAGAAACAAAATTAAACAGCAATAGAAGATGACCAGTGGCTACCCCACACAATAATTAGTTCAGAGAACACATACGATGGGTGTTTGGGGAGGGGGGGGGGGTCTACGTGATTAACTTGTTAAACCTCCTGCCTCGCGCTCCCAAGGTTGTGGGTTCGATTCCGGACTCCAACATCCGGTTAACCGGTGCAGTTTTCTCCGAGACACTTGAGGGTCGTCGCTGGAGCAACAGTGTTTGTGCTTGGTGCCTCGCTTTGGACAGGCAGTCCTGCGGAACGAACGAACGAACTTTATTTTTAAAGAGTCACAAATTGGGCACACAGGCCCCGTTTTACATTTGGCCCATCCGACGATCTTTCTTTCGGACATCAGTTATCTAATTGTGCATGTTACATTCACATAAAGGGAAAACATTGTCAAATGAAAGTTGTAAACATAAAAATTGCGGAAAGAGAACGAGCCACGTGGAATAAAACTCGGTGCACTGAAGTCGACCCTATAGTCTTTAACCCCTTTAAACGCCCTTAAACTGGATTAAGAGGTCATATGATCACAGGTCTTAGTTTCCATAGACGTGGCTTCCTTTCAGAGATAGCGGATAGTTGTTGTACAGTTGTAGTATACCGAATCGTTGCCAAGGCGCGATCATTCTTCAATTCCACGTTTAGTTTCATATACTTTACAGTACGTCGAAGTCAAACGCAGCATTGTTTATATGTGGTTGTTTGGATTTCTTGGCAAGGTTACGTTCAGTTGTTTGCCATTTACCTTTGTTTTCTGCGTTTCGAAGGTGATATGTGGAATTATGAAGTGCTGTCCGCAGATCCTTCGCCACTCATCTACAACATCAAAATTAACGATTTATTTCGAAGAGAAAGATAGACGCATGATTTATTCAATATAGGGGAAGTTTCGATAGAAAACATATGTGCTATAACTAATAAGACCTTAAAATCAATAAAGTAATGGATGGAAAAGATAATTATACGAACTTTACTGGCACGGCTGCGACAAGACAAAGTTACAAAGACAGTTCAGACCTGATCACTCTGGTTGTCCTTCTGTTTTGTCATATTGGGCTTGTAAACCTGCTGGCGGTGGTAGGTCTAGCAGGAAATGCAATCAGCATCGTGGTGCTGAGAAAACACGGAATCGCCAAAGACAGCACCAACGTGATGCTCATTGCTCTCTCCGTCTTCGACTTCATGTACTCACTGGTAGCGTTAATCAGGTAATGTACTCAGTGCTAGCACTTATCAGGTAATGTACTCAAAGATAGTACTAGCTAGGTAATGTGCTAAATGATAGTCCTAACCAGGCAATATACTCAACGAAAGCACTAAGTTAGGTAATGTAGTCTCTCTCTCTCTCTCTCTCTCTCTCTCTCTCTCTCTCTCTCTCTCTCTCTCTCTCTCTCTCTCTCTCTCTCTCTCTCTCTCTCTCTCGCTCCCTGTTTCTGTCTCTAATATTGTATTAACGATTAAATTTTTTTTAACGATTAATCGAAAACCTTTCTCCTATCACTTATACAAA
The DNA here is from genome assembly GCA_963921405.1 of Cepaea hortensis. Lineage (NCBI taxonomy): Eukaryota > Metazoa > Mollusca > Gastropoda > Stylommatophora > Helicidae > Cepaea > Cepaea hortensis. The sequence continues at coordinate 6,958,477 of OY992886.1, read as the reverse complement.
TGAACCGGAAGTCTAATAGTAATAGAGAAATATAAACAAATTTCCGGACGATTACATGAAAATATTTTTAAAGTATTGACTGGTGGAAATATTGAAAATGCTGAAAAGGTGTATTGCGTTCATTGTGATAAATGTTTTGCCTACCATGGTTCTAACACCTCGCTTACTTACCACCTCCAAAACAAACATCCACTATAGTATCAGTTACATAACTAAACACACATAGTATTGTTATGCGCTCACAGAAGGAGAAGAGAGAAGTAGAGACTAGAGGACGCACTAGAAATATAAAATTTGAAAGCTATAGTTACCGACCGGGATTCGAAACTGTCACCTCCAAATGACGACAGCGCCTCGCTGCAGGAACAAGTGTACTTCGACGCATGACTGACTAGACACTCAAAAAAGTGACTTCTTTAGTCATATCTATCATACACATGAACCTACAACTATCGAATATGGACAGTATTCGTATCAAACCATTGAGATAGCACCATAGGCCTCATAATTAATATTAAACCAGCTAAGGTCAAATAACAAGCACACAAAGACATCGGACCGTAATGCGGTGTCGAGAATATTAACAAACATTTTGAAGAAGAGAAATGATTAGTCGGTTCTAAGGCTGTACACGTATTACACAGAGAATCAATTGGGAAACCCGTTGAGGCCACTGGGACAGATACATAAATAAACACACATAGTATTGTTTGGCGCTCACAGAAGGAGAAGAAGAAAGTAGAGACTAGAGGACGCACTAGACACCATACACTTTGAAAGCTATAGTTACCGACCGGGATTCGAACCTGTCCCTCCAAATGACGACAGCGCCTCGCTGCAGGAACAAGTGTACTTCGACGCATGACCAACTAGACACTTAAAATAAGTGTTTTCATTAGTCATGTCTATCATACACATCAGTAGTTTCAGAAACTTCAGTTGGAGCTATCTATTGCAGCATCGTCACCTACTTGGAAGCAGGCTACATTGAGTCACTTTTGTCGTTCGTCTGAATGTCCAGTGATTGCTGCATTACAAAATGATATTCAAATATCACTCGCAAACTGGATTGCTAGTAGTGGCAGACCAGTATCAATAGTAGATGACGACGGCCTTCAACAAGTATTACGGACAGCATTACAAAATGCTGAATAAGCGGGCGAGTCAATAATAAGTCACACAGTTCTGTGGGATGGCAGGTAGATGTAGTTGGTGTTTTCTACAGGTGTCATTAAGTGAACGCAACATCGACCTTTCTATTCCCGTTCGTCAGGTGGCGCTAGGTGTCTCATGCGCATGCACAGCGCATTAATAAAATGGCGACTGTACTTACGGAGTCGCTTAAAAGTCGCTTACAAGTCCACAGGGTCGACTTAATTGCACCGAGTTTTATCCCATATCGCTCGGTCTCTTTCCTCAGCGCGGAAAGCGTCGCACAAAGCACGAACTCCGTAGCTCTAGCGACGACCCACAAGAGTCTCCGAAAAATTTCACTCGTGAACCGAAGGACGCGGCCCGGATCGAACACACAACTTTCGGAGCCCGTACTTAGGGAGTGTACAACCAAAGAGCAACGTGCTGTTGTGCGTTTTTTGTGGGCAAAAGGACTACCTGCAAAGGACATCCATAAGGAAATGCTTCCTGTTTATGCTAACAAATGTTTGTCCCGTAAAGCGGTGCATAGCTGGGTGGAAACAATTATCAAGATTATTATCTAAATTAATTTTAATTATTATTATCTAAAGTTGTTGATGAAATCCGATCTGGTTGTCCTGTTGAGACTGCAACAGAGGCATCCTTGCAGCGGGAGGAGGAGACGATTATAGGTGACAGACAATGTGAATTCTGAATCGTACTATGAAGTTCTATCGATACTTCATGATACAATTGGAAAAAAAACTTCCAGGACTACTGACTAGAGATGTGTTGCTTCTTCATGACAATGCCAGAACACATATGGCTCGATTAACTCAGAAGAAATTTAACCAACTAAGGTGAGAAGTTCTAGAACATCCACCTTACAACCCTGACTTAGCCCCTTAGCGATTTCCACCTTTTTGGTCCATCGAAATCACACCTTGGCGGGAGACATTTCGCGAATGACGCCGACGTTGAATGTGAAGTGAAAACGTGGTTTAGAAAACAGAGCACGCAGTTCTATGCAGCTGGTTTGGGAGGACTGATAAAAAGATGGGATAAATGCATCAATGTTGGTGGAAATTATATTGAGAAAGAAAGGGAAAATGTATGTATAAAAATAAACTGTTTCAAGTTGTTATCATATTTAGTTATTTTTCTACAGCCATTTGTGACTTACTTATTGACTTCCCCTCGTATACGTTACCGTCCCACCGTACTATCGACAAACTGTTGACTGCTGAGCATAACAGCAAGATTCAAAGTGTTCAAGAATCGGTGAAAAGCAAAAGGAATTGTGAAAACGTATCCGACATTTTAAGTCATCATTGTGTAAGCTGTATATATATATATATATGTACACACACACACACACACACACACACACACACACACACACACACACACACACACATATGCATATCGCTATGGAAATGTGGTTTCTGAGGAAACTGCAAAGAATACCATGTACAGACAGAAAAACTAATGACCAAGTAATGCACGTTACAATTGAAAACCGTAAACTGATTAGAGAAATTAGACGTAGACAGTCAAATTTTTTTGGGACAAGTTATAAGAAGAAATAGATTGCAGAACTTGTTGATAACTGGCAAGATTGAGGTGAAAAGAACAAGGGGAAGGCAGAGAAGTAAATACCTGGATGATTTGGCTATGTGGTATGGCTGAGATAAGAAAACATAGTTGATCCACGACACTGGTGAGATGGCGAAACACGACTGCCCGCGCCTATCGGCATGGTAAATGATGATGATGATGAAAATGATATATATATATATATATATATATATATATATATATATATATATATATATATATATATATATATATATATATATATATATATATGGGTCAGTCCGTTTATACTTCTTAGTTTTTCTACGAGCAGTATGAAGATCCCCTGCCGGCTTGTTAGGCCAGTCGCAGGTTTAGGACACAAATCTGACCACAGGGAGTCCATCCCCTATGGCGAGCCATAGCCCTGTTATCCCATGACCTCGCGGTCATGTTTTCCCGGTCTGCACCACGTGGAAGTGGGGATTGCACAGATGTCATTGTTGCTCGTAGACAACTTATAGAAAAATCAATCGAATGCAATGAAACACTCTACTTAGCCTTTGTCGACCAAGCAAAGGCATTCGATAGAGTAGATATAAATAAGCTGTGGGAAATCCTTAAACGATATGGTGTGAGTACACGTCTAACAAACTTATGTAGAAGCTTATATAACAACAGTGAATGCATAGTAAGAGCAACTGGAGGACACTCAGAACCCTTCACCATAAGATCTGGAGTACGACAAGGTTGTGTCCTGTCCCCTCTCTTGTTCATAACATATAGACAACATATGTAAAGAAACCAGCCAAACAGAGACCGCAAGAATACCGCATGACGAGAACACAGAAAAAGAACCATCTGCAAATCTAACCATTAGAGAACTCCTGTTTGCGGACGACCAAGCACTAATAGCAAAATCAGAAGCTGAATTACAAGACCACATGAATAGTTTAAATGAAATGTGTAGGGAACATAACATGAGAATTAGCACAAGTAAAACATATGTAATGACTGTAACTAAAGAAGAAAAAAACATCAACGATTCACCTAAACGAACATCCCCTGAAGCAAGTAACAAGTTTCAAGTACCTAGGAAGTATAATATCATCAAGTTGCAAATCAGAAGAAGAGATCGAAAATAGATGCAATAAGGCAAACCAACTAACTGGACAAATGGCATCAATACTAAAGAAATAACATGTATGAATAACTACTAAGAAAGCACTTTACAATACAATCTTCCTGCCAACTCTATGCTACCAATGCCAAACCTGGACAATGACAGAAAAAGAGAAAAGAAAGATCACAACAACAGAAATGAGATTCCTGAGAAGAATACTCAACGTATCAAGACGAGATAAGATCAGAAATGAAGAAATCAGGACTAAAGTGGGGGTTATAGCAGCACTATGTTTTATTAGGAAGCAGCAAGTCAAATGGTTTGGCCATGCAAGTAGGTTACCAGTCAACAGCATACCACAACAAATAATGATGTACAGACCAGATGGAAACAGAGGAAGAGGCCGACCACATAAACGCTGGACGGAGGGAATAGCAGAGTCCATGAGAATATCGATATATGAAGCCCATAATCGGGCACTCTCACGATGTTTATACTTCACCTCGACACCGCAAGGTACAAGAGGAACATGACGAGATTATATAATATATATATATACTAGCTGACCCGGCCCGGCTTCGCCCAGGCCCTGGAGGGGATCTATCTATCTATCAGTCTGTCTGTCTGCTTGTTTGTCTGTCTGTCTGTCTGGCTGACCCGGCCCGGCTTCACCCAGTCCCTGGCGGGGAGCATCTCATTTAATTCATATAATTAGTCATATAAGCTCTCCTGTTCCCGACTATCTGTCTGTCTGTCTATCTGTCTGTCTGTCTGTTTGACCCGGCCCGGCTTTACCCAGTCCCTGGTGGGGACCATCTCATTTAATTCATATACGTAGTCATATAAGCTCTCCCGTTCCCGACTATCTGTTTGTCTGTCTATCTGTTTGTCTGTCTGTCTGGCTGACCCGGCTTCACCCAGTCCCTGGTGGGGATCATCTCATTTAATTCATATACGTAGTCATATAAGCTCTCCCGTTCCCGACTGTCTATCTGTCTGTCTGTCTGACCCGGCTTCACCCAGTCCCTGGTGGGGAGCATGTCATTTAATTCATATAAGTAGTCAAATAAGCTTCCGTTCCCGACTATCTGTCTGTCTGTCTATCTATCTGACCCGGCGTGGTTTCGCCCAGCTCCTGGCGCACAGTAACTTAAAAGAATGTCCTTCCACACACCATTCATTATTTTTAATGAAAACTGTTTTTAATCACCGACATGACAGTTGATAAGTTCTGTAAGCAGAAAAAGATGGGTTACAATGTTATGCATTATGCATTATTTTTATGCAAACTTTGAAAACGCCTTAAAGATTATATCATTATTTATTATAACTCATATGCCTGAAAATAACTATAGACAAAGAGTTTAACAATAATGCAAGTAAGTCCAACAATATGACTATAAAGTATATAAAAATGTTATTAAAAGTTATGCCCCTTGAAATAACTTTTCTAGAGTGAAGTCCCCCTGCTATATAGAACTTATATAATGAAAAATGAAAAAGTAAATGTTATTAAATAAGTACAAGATTTTACACTATGAAACTATTATAGTCGGTTGCACAGGAATGAAAGGAATACGTGTAGAAAATTTCATCTCAATCGGATGTACCGTTATCGAACGCATCCAATACAAAACTACCCACAAACACACAAAACCACATACACTCTGTTTTATATATATATATATATATATATATATATATATATATATATATATATATATATATATATATATATATATATATATATATATATATATATAGTCAATTATTGACACGAACGAACGAACGAACGAAAATCTTTATTTTCAAAGGGTTAAGAATTGGGCACACAGGCCCGTCTGACACGTATTGATCTAGCAACATATAACACTTATATCTGCATGGCTAATATAAGACAATTAATGAACATACCACATATAACAAAGGTAAGTAAAAGAGCCTACATAATATTCTATACACCGTATACAACACTGAGACTGTGTGCCCTAGATATACCACGTAGAGGTAAAGAAAGATCTATGTGAGCCTAAACACAGATCCTGGGAAATTAGCAACAGTGCATGCACAGATGCATCTGTCTCTAACACAAACTTCTCGCATCACATAGCACAATGTATTAACACAACTTTTACTCCTCTGTATTTCAGACAGATTCCATACCTCGTATTATTAATAGACATTCAGTCTGCTACAAACCTCAACAGTATGCTCCATGTCTACTCGATCCAATGGATAGACGAGCTTTGCACCAGCCTCAGTGTTACCATCACCAGCGCCATTGCCATTGAACGTTTCGTCGCAGTCTTCTTCCCTTTCAGAGTGGCCAGAATTTTTACACCATATCGTGTCAAACTTATTGTTAGCTTTAGTGTAGTTTACGTCTGTGGTATAGGTAGTCCGAGTTTTGGCAGATATAAAACAATTAGGCTCGTCGACACAAAAAATATTACCCATATTCTTTACAGTGAAAGTGACTGGTGGGTGTCTAATAGATTGACTTACTACAGCAATGTTTGGTTTAACAATTTGCTGGGAACTGTCAACATGGTAATTGTGTTTTTCTGTGGCACGACAACGGCGCTAAAACTGGCACACACTGTACACACAAGACAGCGGCTGTCTAACAAGACTACTGCGGCAGACATGAAGGTCCACAAAATGATTCTCATCATCTGTGGGACCTGTTTGTTGGTCTTTGTTCCAACAACAGTTCTGGATATTGCCATCGCCTATGGCTTAACTGAAAATGAATATTTTAAAATACTTCGCAAACTCTTGTATGGTGTATACGCCTCGACAAACTTTGTAATTTACATCGCCGTGTCCAGAAAGTTCTATATTACGTATAAAAGCCTGGTATGTTGACGTTATTAATCCAGGCAGCGCCCGTTCATGATTACACGCATATAACATGGTGTGGATATTTGTCACTGGGTGTCTGTTACGTCATCACTGACTGCGGGCGTGATATTATAGTGCAATCAATCAATCAATCAATCATGTGCCATGTCGGAAAGCGTGGGCGGTCATGATTCGTCATTTCACTCGATCACCAGAGTCGTGGATCAGCTCAGTGTTCCTGTCTCGTCCATGCCATGTGGCCAAGCCATCCAGGTATTTTCCTCTCGGTCTTCCTCTTGGTCTGTTCCCTTCGATTTTGCCAGTTGTCACTAAGTTCTCCAATCCATTTCTTCTCATAACATGTCCTAAAAATGTTGACTGTCTTCGTCTAATTTCTCTAATCAGTCTACGATTTTCATTTGTCTACTGTAGTACTTGGTCATTGGATTTTCTGTCTGTCCATGGTATTCTTTGCATTTTCCTCTGAAACCACATTTCTGCAGCCATCAGATGTTTTTCAGCTTGACTGCCCATTGTCCAAGTTTCACATCCATACAAAAGAACAGGCTCTATGTACCCCCTCAACACTCTTTTTCTCGTTTCAATTGACATCTTTTTATTGGTCAGAACGTTTTTCATCTTGCTAAAGGCTACTTTCGCCATGGTGATTCTTGTTCTAATCTCCTCAAGGCATCTCCCATCAGATGTTATGACTGTTCCGAGATAATTGCACCGATTCATTTTGTTGAAGAATATTCCCATTTACTTCTATACACTTAGAGGACACTCAGAACCCTTCACCATAAGATCTGGAGTACCACATGGTTGTGTTCTGTCCCCTCTCTTGTTCATAACATATATAGACAACATAATAGTTTCTGTGGTTATTCCATCCGTAACAATGTGCTTTATTTTTCGGACTTTTCTATATAACTGCTTTGACTTCTGCTGGGATGAAGTTTGGTTCTTGTTGTCCATGACTTTTAGGCACAAAAGTTAGGTTTGCAATGCTATTATGTGTGGGGTTAGGTAGTTCTTGGAAGTATTCTGCCCACCTTGCTAGTCTTTGTTGTGGATTAAATAATGGTATACCTCTTTTGCTGTTTATGCTGGTTGTTGGGTTGTAGGATGCATCTCTGTTTCTCATATTATTGAAACGTTTATAAACTTCTATTGTGTAGTCTGTGCTAAGAGTCGCCATCTGTTCACCGTATAATCTCCAGGATTCATGTTTAGAAGCTGTAATTGTTCGTTTGGCATTTCGTCGTGCTATTCTGTAAGTATGGACTAGAAGAAAAAGCAGCGGCTGCAGCAGGATATAACGATATGAATTGGAAACAAATAGGTATATTAAGCTCCTGCGAGAAGAAACGTACTAAACACAAACACGTTGCACATACCTTACAAGGAGATCCATCGTATACCGGAATACAGGTGAAAATCCAAAATCAGAAGTAATCAATCAATCAATCAATCATGTGCCATGCCGGAAAGCGTGGGCGGTCATGACTCGCCATTTCACTCTATCACCAGTGTCGTGGATCAGCTCAGTGTTCCTGCCTCGTCCATGCCATGTGGCCAAGCCATCCAGGTATTTTCCTCTCGGTCTTCCTCTTGGTCTGTTCCCCTCGATCTTGCCAGTTGTCACTAAGTTCTCCAATCCATTTCTTCTCATAACATGTCCAAAACATTTTGACTGTCTACGTCTAATTTCTCTAATCAGTTTACGATGTTCATTTGTCTCCTGTAGTACTTGGTCATTGGTTTTTCTGTCTGTCCATGGTATTCTTTGCATTTTCCTCAGAAACCACATTTCTGCAGCCATCAGATGCTTTTCAGCTTGACTGCTCATTGTCCAAGTTTCACATCCATACAAAATAACAGGCTCTATGTATCCCCTCAACACTCTTTTTCTCGTTTCAATTGACATCTTTTTATTGGTCAGAATGTCAGAAAGTAATCAATAAATATATAAAATGAATAATAAAATAAAATACACACAAAAGCGTACAATACGATACACAGGACGGCCGACGTTTCGATTATCAGAATCTTTGTCAAGGGCAGGACAACACAGACAGATAAACAACGAAATACAACAAAACAAAAAGCAAAAAGCACCACTAGACTGTTTCCACGTGGGAGCAGAAAAAGACGGCGTTGCCAGTTGCAAAGGCACTCTTTGGCTGCAGAGTTTAGGTATAGTAGGTTGCCAGATTGGATTTCGGTCGCCAAAAATAGTCTGATATGAAAATATAGGGGTGTGGAGACAGTTAGGTATGAATATAAAAAAAGGGGGAGCGGGGACAGCATAGTGATAGACGGTGTAGACAGTTGGAGAAGATGGCACAGTTATACAGTGGTTCACAACAGTATTGATACCTGCTGGATGGACGCATCCCAGAGAGTTGATTAATTGGCATTCAATTTTGAGCCTGATGGAGCTGTTGGAAAAACAGGGTTTCATAGCAGTGACACATACATCGTCGACTCCATTATGGTTGGAGGAGTTAAAATGGTTGGGGACAGGTTTTTCAGCGCCCGAGTAACGTCTCTGAGGGGTTCTCTAAAACGGTCAGCAAGACGTCTGCCTATTTGGCCAATGTATTTCATGTCACATCGTTTGCAAATAATGACATATATCAGATTGAGGGATGTACAAGTAAAAGAATCCTTCAAGGAGAAGGTTCCTAGGGGGAATGTCATCGCCGGTGGCTGAATAATGTATGGGCATGTCAGACAGTTCTTACGGTGGCATTTGAATGTGCCCACAGATGAAGTGACCGTGGGGGGGGGGGGGGGGGCGACTATGCACAAGGTGGTCTCTGAGGCTCTGGTTTCGGTGGAAAATTACCCTAGGGCCATTGGAGAATACCTCCCGAGTGGTTGGATCGGATTCCAGGACAGACCAGTGTCGGGGGGAAATGTGCTTGATGGCACCTTGCCATCTTGACAGATGATAGATTGTAAGGGATGGAGTTATTGCCTCTCCATAGCACAAAGCCTGGGCTAAAATATAGAGATCATGTGTTGCCCATGCAGCATGATCCCTCTCTCGGCCTGCCTAGTTCACTCCAGAGGAAAGGTAACACCTCTACATCTGGAACAAGACAAGCTGCAGAAGCTGCCGGATCAGCAATGCAATGCTCTAATTGTCCGCCTGTCGGAGCTTCGATCCTAGACCATTGGCCAAACAAGGCTTAGGGCCTGGTCTGCCCTACAACGACACTTTGTCTTTAGGTTGCATTTCCTCGCACCAGGGTAAGGCTTGTACCCTCCCAATTGCGCTCTTCCACCCGAATCCATTGGCACAATGTGGGGTGTCGGGTTTGATAAGCGCCGCCCAACGTTCGGCGCTAACAGAAAGCAGGTAGTACCGCCTACTGTTATACGGTAGCTCAGTCATATCTGACTAAGACCTGACACAAACGTGAGGATAAGCTTAGGTTCATTGTTAGGAGGTCGTGTTTGTTTGACCAGGGACATTTCCCGCGAGATTTGGGTTATGCGACAGAAAGCTGTGGACGAGACGTTCTCTGGGTAGGTCCGTCTGCGGAAAAAGTCAATCATTTAATGGGTTTTCTCGAGGCAGCCATCATCAGCCTGACAGATACGACGAATGCGGAGTAGCTGGGAGTATGGGATGGAATCTTTGCAGCTTTTGGGGTGGGATGAGCTGTACAGGAGGAAACCGTGAGCATCCGTAGGTTTGTAGTACACTGAGGTCGTGAGGCCTGTAGAGTTTAATTTGACAGTGGTGTCAGGGAAATTGAACGAGGTGGTGGAAATTTATGTGGTGAATTTGATCGATCAAATTTGATCTCTCTCTCTCTCTCTCTCTCTCTCTCTCTCACACACACACACACACACACACACACACACACACACACACACACACATATATATATATATATATATATATATATATATATATATATATATATATATATATATATATTAATATACCTATTTGTTTCCAATTCATATTCTGTAAGTAACATAGTCTTGTTCATATTTAGTTGTGATCCATTTTTGAACGCTATCTTCTTTCTGAGTACGCTATTTTTGACTTCGGTGTTCAACCAAGCTATTCTTAATCGTTTGTCCTGCCCTACTTTCTTGGTTCCACATTTATTTTCCAGTGTGTCGAGCATGGCGACCTTGAAAATTTACCATTCCTTATCTATACTTGAGTAGTTATCAGGGATGTTCTTATGTAGCTTTGTAATTTCTTGTTTGAATTTTTCTTTTCAGCAGCCTTCTATAATCGATGACATCAGTTGTTACCTTTTTGTTTCTTACTTTCCCGCATGTTGAATTCTTTTTATTATGACTGGTTTGTGATCAGTATTTGTGAGTGCTCTTGAATCTATAAGTAGTCTTCTGTCTGATTTCCTAAACAGAATAAAGTCAATTTGAGAAGCTTGATCTATGTTTTTCCAATTACACTACGTTTTGATGTGGCTACGACGATGTTGGAAAAACCTATTTGCTATTATTAGCCCTTGTTCGGAGCATACGTTGAGTTCACCATTGCTATTACATTCTGTCTCTGCGTCGCTGAATGGCCCCAAACATTCATCAAACGTTGTTCTTCTTATGCCCAGACGTCCGTTGAACTGACCCATCACAATAAGTTCATATGTCTCAAGGATATTGTTTAACGTGTCTGCAAGGTAGCCAAAAAGTTCGTCTGTGTCTTCATCGCTGCAAGTATCGTTACACGGGGCGTATGTTTGTATAATAGTTGATGTTTTTCTTCCTTCTTTGGTCTGTATTATATTTCTCTTTCTGAAATAAATTTAGTGTTGATATATAAATGACTTTCACTTTTTCGGGATGTAATAAAACACCCAGTCCATGTTTAGACGCTGTTTATATGCGGTATAATATTTATGGGTGTAGAAGAAGTGCACATTATGAAATGTATTACATCTTCACAAGGAAACATCAGTGTTCAATAATGAATTTTATCCGTGCTGCACGGAAATTTGCTTATGAGAAGTACATCACATAGTGGAACGGAAGTGTTCATAGGTGACGTCAATAATCGTACTTATATATAAAAAATGTTTTGCGTATCCTTTTACAGGACTTAGCTGTCAACAGCAGCATCTTTCAGCTGTCTGTTGATCTCTTGGCAAGATTACGCTCAGTAGTTTGCCATTGCTTTCTGAGCGGCCGGCTCAGTATCCGCAAGTCACGAGCGGGGGTCGAACCACCTCAGTTCTCGCTCCGCTGCGAGACTCTGCGTGATAAACGGGATTACAGAGAGAAAGTGTTGTAACCCCACAGCCAGAGAGACCGGCTACTTATATATAGATATATCTATATATCTTCTTCTTCTTCTGCTGATTTTTCTTCTTCTTCTTCTTCTTCTTCTTCTTCTTCTTCTTCTTCTTCTTCTTCTTCTTCTTCTTCTTCTTCTTCTTCTTCTTCTTCTTCTTTGCTGCAGATACACGACGTCTCCATTCCTCTCTCTGGTTGACATTCTCTTGCCAGTCGCTGATTCCAAGTGCTTGTAGGTCTGTATGTATATTATCTCTCCACCGTCTTCTTGGTCAACCCCGGGGTCTACGGTCATTTATTTCTTGAGTGTAAGCGAGTTTTGTTTCCCTATTATCTTCCATTCTTTCTATATGCCCCAGCCATTGCAGTCTATTAGCGTTCATGATACCAGTAATTTGCTGGGACTTAAATAGATCATAAATGTCTTTGTTACTTCTTCTTTTCCACTCTCCACTTTGTGTATCCCTAATGGGTCCAAAGATGCGTCTTAAAACTTTGTTCTCAAAGGTTTGTAACAAGGCTTCGACTCCTTTCGTTGTACTCCAGGTTTCAGAGCCATACAGCACAACTGGTCGAATCAGTACTTTGTATATTGAGATCTTGGTTTTGCGAGAAAGCGAATTTGATTTTAGCAGATGTTGTAGTGTGTGTGTGTGTATATATATATATATATATATATATATATATATATATATATATATATATATATATATATATATATATATATATATATATATATATATATATATATATATATATATATCAGGTCTTAGTCAGATATGACTGAGATACCGTATAACAGTAGACGATACTACCTGATTTCTGTTAGCGCCGAACGTTGGGCAGCGCTTACCAAATCCGACACCCCACATTGTGCCAACGGCTTCGGGCGGAAGAGCGCAATTGGGAGGGTACAAGCCTTACCCTGGTGCGAGGAAATGCAAGCTAAAGACAAAATGTCATGGCAGGGCAGACCAGGCCCTAAGCCTTGGTTGGCGGCTGGTCTAGGATCGAAGCTCCGACTGGCGAACAGTTAGAGCATTGCTTTGCTGATCCGGCAGCTTCTGCAGCTTGTCTTGTTCCAGATGTAGGGGTGTTACCTTTCCTCTGGAGTAAACTAGGCAGGCCGAGAGAGGGATCATGCTACATGGGCAACATGTGATCTCTATATTTTAGCCCAGGCTTTGTGCTATGGAGAGGCAATAACTCCATCCCTGGTCTTAAAACTGGTCTTAACTGGTCTCGGAATCAAAGCTAGAGGCAACAGTTACGGGTTATAAGTCCCTGTCAATTGGCGTAGACATGGGGCGCCACGCGTTGCCTCTGACGGTGGGAGACACCTGCATGTGTCACTGATCAGCTTCCGCCTGCTTCAAGCTGGGCAGCCCCCGGCCATTTGGGTACTGATCCGCCACAGCCTGCCTGCTTGAAAGGGTGCTTGGGGCTAGGACAAAATCTGCATCGCAGGCTGTAAAACCAATGCACCAGGTACTAATAAAAAAAAGAATTTAGAATCCTGAAGCTACGGCTTTCAACCTGGATCGTGAGAACCATGTGTCCAAGATTTTCTAGTGACTTGACCAATATTGACGATGTCAGAAAAACGGCTGTGATTGATGCCTAACTCAATCGTCTTAACATTGATATTGCTAGCCTGCAGGAGACTCGCCTCGCTGAGGAAGGGTCACTCAGGGGAAACAATTACACCTTTTGTTTGGAAGGGTAGAGGGCAGGCAGAAATAAGGCAACACGATGTGGGCTTTGCAGTGAAGAATTCGCTACTGGGAATGATTGAAATTCCAGCAGGAGGAAATGAAAGACTATTATCCCTGCGCTTGGAAACCTCTTGTGGTTTTACCACAATTATTACAGCATATGTACCGACACTCGATTCCTCTTATGATGTGAAGGATTCGTTCTATGAGGAGTTAGACTCCGTGATCAAGGCAGTTCAAAATGCCGACTACATTTATATACCTATTGATTTCAATGCTCGTGTGGGCAAGGACTCTAGTTCATGGCCAGTGTGCCTTGGAAAATACAACATCGGTGGCATGAATGAAAATGGGCAAAGGCTGCCGGAGCATTGCACCCAAAAATGACCTATGTATTACAAACTCAATTATTAAATCAAAAGAGCTGCATAAGGTCACATGGAAACATCCAAGATCCGGCAATTGGCATCAGCTGGACTTCATCATCACAAAGAGACAACATCCGAACCATACATCATTGACTCGAAGTTACCACAGTGCTGACTGTGATACTGATCATTCTTTGGTTGTTGCAAGGGTTAGACTGAGACCAAAGAGAATCTTCACAGCTAAACACAAATCTAGCCCCAGGATTAATATTATTAACACTCACGATCCTGAAAAGTGCTTTCAGTTTCAACAGCAATGTGAAGACGCTTTTACTGATACACCAGAAAATTGTACAATAAGTGAAAAGTGGGGTAAACTTAAGGAAACTCTTTATAAAACTGTCCTAGGGGTTTACGGCACTGTGGATCATAAGAGGCGGGACTTGTTTGCGGCAAACAGCCAGACTCTGCTGCCCTTGATTGATAAGAAGAAGATAGCTCTCTTATGACACAAGGAAAGACCAACGCCTATCACTCTGTGTGAGCTAAAGCAAGCTAGGAAGGATGTGCAAAAGGCTGCCAGGCAGTGTGCAAATGACTATTGCATCAAGTTATGTGAGTTCATTCAAATCGCCAGTGATAAGGGAGACACCAGAAGCATGTATGAAGGAATACAGAAAGCCTGTAGTCCAATGATCAAAAGAAGTGCACCATTGAAAACCTTGACTGGAGAAATCATCACTGATAAGAAACAGCAGATGGACAGATGAGTAGAGCACTATTTGGAGCTTTACTCAAGTGAGACCAAACTAGCGGATGATGCCCTCAACGCCATAGAGGCCCTACCAACGCTTGACCACCTGGACACACTTCCCACCATAACAGAAGTTAAGTGTGCTATAAATGAACTTGCATCTGGCAAGGCTCCGGGTAAGGATGGAATTCCAATAAAAGGTTATCAGGAGTTGGCAAGACACACTCACTCTACAGATACACCAGCTAATAGAGCTATGCTGGCGAGAAGGACAAGTCCCACAGGATTTCAAAGATTCAAGCATCATAACACAGTTTTTTCCCCAATTCAATTCAATTCATCGTTATTTTAAAAGGGTTACAAATTGGGCACGCAGGCCCGTCTTACATTCGGCCCTTCCAATCACTCATCTTGCATTCATCAATAGTGCATGATGCATTCACATAGTAAATGAATTGTCAAATGAATGTTGTAAACATAAACAATGCATATTACAATGTTATGTGACACATAACTCTCCCACCCACACAACCTCTTTCCACCCACATACACCCAAACCCACCTACCCATACACACATTCCCCACCCGCCAATTTACACAACCCCCCACCCACCAACACACACACACTTCCTACCTTACACCCAAACCCCCACACACACATCCCTCACCCACATACATCCCCCACCCACCACACATCATTCACCCACACCCCCACACGTCTCCCCAACCACCCATACATCCTCACCTTCTGGCACATCCCTCACTCATACACGCATCCCCCACCCACACACACACATTCCCCACCCACCCATCCCCAACCTCCACACACATCCCCTACACACACGCACTCCACACATACATCCATTACACATGCATCCCCCGCACACATACATCCCCATAACACAATTTCTCACATCTAGTCATGATGCCATTACATAATCACTTAAACTAGTATGAATAATCTCAAACACTTTACACACACATACATACACTGACGACTGTCGTGAGTATTCTCACAAAAATTGTAAACAATTTGATAAAAAATTGTACATTTACATAGTGTAGAATAAAAAAATAGTGACGCAATTCAACTCTCTCATTTTTCTTACACACACACACACACACACACATACACACACACACACACACACACACATACACACACACACACACACACACACACACACACACACACACACGAGGGCACTAACTATCTCACTCACTCTACAGTAGTGTACATGTGTTCATATTAAAGGTGATGCAATAAAGTATAATTCAAAATGATAATATGAAGATGGAAATACACAAAAAGTTTGTAATAGTAATATCATGTTACATGAGATCCGTGCGTTCAACTCTATCTCGCTCTCTATTACACACACACACACACACACACACACACACACACACACACACACACACACGCTCACAAACATGACTCCTTACACATCCATTCTCCCACTGTCCCCCAGCCACCACGCATCCCTTCACCCACTCCCACATCCCCTCACTAACCCATACATCTCTCAACCACCCACACAAACATCCCTCACACACATCCCCACCCACACTAAACTCCCCACTCACATATACTTCACAGGCTGGTACACCAAAACAGAGTCTTTATAAGGATAAAATACATTTGTCTACATTGGGCACCAGCTTGCTCGCCAAAAATATCAAATATCCGGAACGGACACATCATATATCCAATACAGGATCGTGCCGGACACTTTTAGCTACTACACCTGAAACTCAAGCCAGACGAAATACTCTCGTCACATCAAGTACCAATAGGCCAGAAGTGTGCAGACCACTCATACCCACTGCACCTGAGATCCAAGCCAGACGGGACACTACCACCACACCAAGTCTGTACAATACGTCGTCTTTCACACAGGAGGGTAATAATTACAAATATAGTTTTCCTATTCTCCCCAGAAAGGCACCAACTCTCAGCAACAACGACGTGCCACCGCAACCTCCTGTTAGCCACCAACCAGAGGCTCTAGTTGGTAGTCATTACATACCCATGAGACTTCATCAGTACCCATTTCATTGTAACCCAGAATGGTTGCACCTCACACGTTTTAGCCCAGCTACACTTCGTCAAGCACTTATAATGTCGCTGTACCAACAACCAACACAACCTGGTATTTACTAGCAACTTAGTACAAAGCTACACCGGATCTCGGTACAAGAAAGAGCCTCTCCTAGAACGTTTATCTGCATATTTCGTTATTACTTGATCTAGTAACGTATTAGGTTATATGTAACTCCAAACAATGACTTGTTTTGACTTTATATTAATTGATAGTACTTAGCTGTATAGCTTTTATAGTACTTTTAATTGTGTTTTTACTGTGAGTGAGGGTGTCTTCACTGCTCTTCCTTACGGATCTGTGTACGTATTTTTATATATTGACAGAGATATTACTGTTTCTCTGTACTTTAGAGTGTGTATTGTAATAAGGGACGTATGTTGTATTCACCTTGTGTATGTGTTGTGTGTGTGTGTGTGTGTGTGTGTGAGTGTGTGTGTGTGTGTTTGTATTTTTGCTTTTAAACTTGTGATTACGCATTGTTGAAATGTCTAATAAGTACGAGCACTGGCTCAGGAATTATGGGCTCAGAATTGGGCATGTAAACATCTGCAATCTATTAGGGAAGCTGCCCGAACTATCACTTATACTTAATCAAAATTGTGACATGTTCCGCGTTAGCGAAAGTCGATTAAATGGTAACATTTCAGATGATGACATCGATATCAGAGGTTTTAAAACCATTAGAAGAGATTCCTATCAGAAACAAGATACGTGTATTGCAGTTTATATTTCCAACTCGTTTAACGTCCACCGTAGGCTAGATTTTGAAACCTGTGAGATTGAGTGTGTATGGGTTGAGGTTAAACTTCAAAATCGCATACCGCTAGTAGTTGACTATCTTTGTCGAAACCCCAGTGCCGGAAATATCTGGTATGCAAAATTCGCCACTATGATGGATATAGTCTGTAGTAATGCGAGGGAAATAATATTGCTAGGTGACTTCAACATAGACACTAACAAATCAAACTAAATATGGGAAAACATAATAGAGTCATATAACTTCCAACGTTAGTCAAACAAACCACTAGAATAACTAAATCATCTGCAACACTTACAGATCATATTTATACTACGTGTGCTGACAACATCACAGAATGTACTGTACCTATTAATGCAATGAGCGATCACTACCCAGTATGTTGCAAGTGGTCGAAAAGAGGCACCAAAAGTCCAAAACACAAATATATAAGTATAAAATATAGAAATTACAAAAATTTCATTCAAGACGTCTTCTTACAAGATTTGCTCAAATCGTCTCTGGACTATGTTTACCAGCTTCCTGACCCAGACGATGCTCTGGACCACTGGCTAAAGACCTTTTTAAGTATATTTGATAAGCATGTTCCATTTAAGGAAGTTCGTGTTAAACATCACACTAAGCCGCCGTGGATCACACAGGAGGTAGTTGAACTTATGAGAGACCGGGACAGGGCACATAAAAATAGAGATCTAACTATGTACCGTAGTCTGAGAAACAAAGTTCAATATGTTATTCGGAAGGAAAAGAAAAACTATTTTAAAAACTTAATAATAGATAAAACCAACACTAAAGATATATAGAAAGCAATTAATACCTTGACAAACAAACACAAATCATCACAATCATTACCATCAAATCAAGTTACACGTTATCTATTCAGTAGATTCTTTCAGTTCGACATAAACCAACTGAAGGCTGCAATACCAGATACGCCTCAAGACATATCTTTATTATCATCATTCTGTGAGAACAAATGCTATGGAGACATTCCGTCCAACATACCGCTAATGACTACCACTGAAGTATTTACTCATCTCAGTAATCTAAAAAACAATAACTCATCAGGACTAGATGGAATCAGTAATCTGATCCTTCGGCATGCTGCACCAGCGATCTGCGAGTCACTAACTTTTATATATAATCAATGTCTCACCAAAGGTCACTTCCCATCAGCTTTTAAAATCGCTAAAACGTGTCCTCATTTAAAAGCTGGTTCTCTAGACAATCGTCTCAAGAGTAATTATAGGCCAATTTCCATATTATCCTCATTATCCAAACCGCTAGAAAAGCACACCCACAAAACAACACTAGATCACTTAGTTTGCCATAAACTGATAGTTGACAGTCAGTCAGGATTTCGGCCAAAATATTCTTGTCACACGGCACTAACAAACATGATAGAAAACTGGCATTAAAATATTAACAACAATACTCTATGTGGAGCGGTGTTTATAGACTTTAGAACAGAATTCGATATGATAAATCATACTATTCTAATAAAAAAAAAAAAAAACTAGAAACAATGAAAGTAAGCTTTAATATAGTAACATTAATAAAATCATTTTTATTAGACATAAAGGAAGTAGTATCACACAATAAAGTTTTATCTCAAGCCATAAACATTAATATTGTAGTACCTCAGGGGTCTATTCTTGGCCCTCTGTTATTTGCCATTCATATAAATGATCTTCCCTTAAATCTGTCGTCGTCCTGCGATCTATTTGCTGATGACTGCACAGTATATACAAACGCTATTGATCGTAATGTGCTAGAATTATCCTTGCAACAGGAAATAAATAGTGTAGTTAACTGGAGTAATGCAAGCCGCATGCAAATTAACATTTCTAAAACAAAATCTATGTTAATAGGAACCAGGCAAAGACTTCACACTCTAAACTCGCAGAGAAGTCCACAGCTGAACATTGGTAGCATGCCTATAGAAAGTGTAACCGAGAACAAGGCACTGAGTCTTTTCATAGATCAAACCTTTCTAACATTAGATAGATCTAACCTTTAACTCACATGTTCATGCTTTCGTTAAACAAATAGCCAAAAAAGTAAACCAACTTGCAAAAATTAAAAATTTCCTTGACGAAAACACAAGAAAGATATTCTATACTTCCCATATACAAACACATATTGATTACTGCTCCAAAGTCTGGAATGGATGCTCCAAATCAATAACAAAACGCTAATATTCACTCCAGAAAAGGGCAGTGCGTTTAATTAATGGTGAAAAGCTTACCGACAATTCTAACCTACATAAACGTCTTCGGTTAATGCCACTCTACAAACGCCTACTTTTTAATAAGGCCAAACTAATTCACAAAATCCTATTTCAAAATGCTCCAAGCTACCTTTGGCCATTGTTTAAATATAACGCAAGACATATCAGACGACTAAATATACTTCATGTCCGTAAACCTAGGATAGACTTATATAAAACAAGCTTAGCATAATCTGCCGCTCAGTTGTGGAGCAATCTTCCACAAGACATCAAAGACACCACCAATCATTATACATACATTCGCAACCTGTTTTAACACTACCTCAGTACAGATTACATGCCCCAATAAACAAAAACACAAAAAGACAATAATGGTAACTTATCTCAAACGACAACTAGCCAAAAAACATTCCCTTATGTATGGCACGTTACACCCTCCTTAGGTATTTATAATTCCCATGTTAAACACTGCCTCAGTGAGTCATTTGTTATTGATTATTTTTCATGCGTTTTAATGCTATTGTTCTTTTATTGTCAAGATTTGCTTCATAAGTGATGTTGAGTGAAAGAATGTATGAGAGGAAATAGAGAAGAAGGGCAGAATGTCAGACGGGCCTGGTGCCCAGTTCTTAACCCTTTGAAAATAAAGACTTTAGTTCGTTCGTTCGTTCGTTCATCTGTATGTCTACCTAGCTATAATATTTCTCTGTCAACCTACTTACACTGTCTGTCTGACTACCTAGCTATACTGTCTGTCTGTCTTTCTACCTAGCTATACTGTCTGTCTGACTACCTAGCTATACTGTCTGTCTGACTACCTAGCTATAATGTATGTCTGTCTACCTACCTAGCTATTCTGTCTGTCTGACTACCTAGCTATACTGTCTTTATGTCTCCCTAGCTATTATAGTTTTCTGTCTACCTAACTATACTTTCTGTCTGTCTTCCTAGTTATTGTGTTTTTCTGTCTACTTAGGTATACTCTGTGTGTGTTTAAATAGTTATACTGTCTGTATGGGGATCGGCCAGTAGCGAACGAAATAACCAATACATGGACGTGAGGAATTAAAGCAGCCATGAGCAGACGCGGCGATTCCTTGGGTGAACCCAGTCCTGGAGCACTATGTGCCCTCTCTGCAATTATGGAAGCCTCCTTAGATGGCAAGGAAAGTCCATGGTCTGCCCCTGCCTTCCCTTGAGGGCTGACCGTGATGACTTTGGCCATTCTATCTTGACCAACTGAAATTTGGAAGGCAACACAACAGTCAAATGTCCCGCGAAACCTTCAGGAAGGCTAAACTGAACAAAAACGCCCGCAGAAGTCGGATGTGCCGCCCTAAGGGTGCAAATAAAATTGGTACAGCGCAAAAACGTCCGAGTGAGAGTGGAATGTCCTTCGTGCCCGGAACAGCTCTGGCTATTTTGTCTTCCAGGCACAGCTTCTAGCACATGTTCGAACCGAAGGCTCGGTGAGTGGAAGCCGTCTGCAGGCCGACCGCTCCTGGTTTGTATGTCTGTCTGCCTAGCTATACTCTTTGTCTACCTAGCTTTACTGTCTGTCTATCTAGTTATACTTTATGTCTCTCTAACTAGTTATGCTGTAAGTCTCTCTAGGAAAATGGTGAACTGTTTGAGCCCTTTCCTGTCACCAATGGAGTGAAGCAAGGATGTGTCCTGGCACCAGCACTGTTCAGCCTCATGTTTTCAGCCATGTTGACGAATGCCTTCGAGAACAGCGACATTGGAATAAACATCAACTACTGCATGAATGGAAAGTTGTTCAATCTCAGAAGGCTGAAAGCTAAATTCATAACTAACAGGGACACCGTCAGAGAGCTCCTGTTTGCTGATGATTGCCCTCTATATGCCAACTCAGAAGCAGACATGCAACACAATGTTTCAGCTTTCTCATATGCCTGTGCCAACTTTGGGCTCAATATCAACTTGAGAGTTAAGTACCAGCCAGCTCCAGGGAATAATCACGCCGTGCCGAATATCAAAGAGAATGGTCACAGAGTAAGCTTTGTGGACAAATTCACCTATCTTGGCAGCACTGTGTCGCAAGCTGCCATAATTGATGTCGAAGTGAATGCATGAATCTTCAAGGCCAGTGCGGCCTTTGGCAGATTGTACAAGAATATATGGGACAGAAATGGAATAAGTCTGCAAACAAAGCTGTAAGGCTACAAAGCAGTTGTATTATCCACACTGCTATATGCTTGTGAAACCTGGACTGTTTATCAGCGACACGCTATAAAATTAAACCACTTCCACACAGTCTGCCTTAGATATAGAAGATTAAATGGCAAGACAATATCCCAAACACTGAAGTCCAAGAAAGAGCGTCCATGTCCAGTATCCACACTCCACTAATGAAGAATCAGATTCGCTGGGCTGGTCACTTAACTCGCATGCGAAATCACAGGCTCCCTATACGAACTGTTTACGGCGAGCTGCGTTGTGGTGAATGCTCCCAAGGCGGCCAGAGGAAACGCTTTATAGAGACTCTGAAAATCTCATTGAAAGCTTTTGGAATTTATAATGACACCTGGGAGACTACTGCCAAAGACTTAAAATCGTGGCGTACATCATTACGCAAGGGTGTAGCCATTTGTGAAGCAGCCAGGACTGCAAGAGATGTGAAGAAAAGGCTGGACAGAAAAACCACTGCCGGAGATCCTCCTCCTGAAACGTTAAGCATTCTTTGCCCACATTTTCAAAGAACATTTCGAGCCAAATTAGGCCTTATCAGCCATCTTAGAACACATGGCTCCATATTTTCAACCCCACTGGATGAAATGAATGGTCATCATCATTCTTGATGGACAAACAACAACTGTAAGTCTGTCTACCTAGCTATACTGTCTGTTTACCTAGCTATGCTGTCTGACTAACTAGTTATGTCTGCATGTCTGCCTAGCAATAATGTTTGACTGTCTACCTAGCTATACTGTCTATATGTCTACCTAGCTATACTTTCTGTCTGTCTACCTAGCTATATATTCTGTCTACCTACCTAGCTATGCTGTCTGGCTACCTAGCTATACTATCTGTCTGTCTACCTAGCTATATTGTCTGTCTGTCTACCTAGCTATACTGTCTGTCTGTCTACCTAGCTATACTGTCTGTCTGTCTACCTAGCTATATATTCTGTCTGTCAGGTACTACCTAGCTATATATTCTGTCTACCTACCTAGCTATGCTGTCTGGCTACCTAGCTATACTGTCTGTCTATCTACCTAGCTATACTTTCTGTCTGTCTACCTAGCTATGCTGTCTGGCTACCTAGCTATACTGCCTGTCTTCCTAGCTAAATTATGTGTATGTCCTGCTAGCTATACTGTCCGGATGTCTGTCTGTCTATCTAGCTATACTGTCTGTCCGTATGGCTGTCTATTTAGCTATTAACTTTTAAACTCAAACGTAACCCATACACGCACTATTATGTGTGGATTAGCTTTCCCTATTGCCACTGCCCCTCGCCATCAGGTGAATCCACTCCGACTTCTGTTGTATTTGTTATTTCCGTTCCCAGTCCAACTAACCAGTGTAGGGGTTGAACCTGCCACCTCGGCATCAGTACACCGGAAGTTTAAGAGCGAGTGCTCTTATCCATTGGGCAATGCTTACCCATACGCTTGGTGTAGATTTCGATGGTATGAGAGTTAAAGGACACGGAACTAACTGCAGTCATGTTGTAGATTTCAATGGTATGAGAGTTGAATGATATGGATCTAACTGCAGTCATGTTGTTTTTCAGGTTAACAGCTAAAACTGTTCACCGTACAGGTACGAATGTTCATGCTCAGGTAACTGATCCTTTGCTAAACGTCAGTCTCATCAAAACCCTCTAGAACGACTCTAGATCCGTTGCCAGTTCCTCTGCCTCATGTATAGCTAGCTATATCAAACATATACAAAACAATAAATGTGTAACAATTTGACGTGAAGTGGTAGAAAAATGCTGGCCACTTTGACACTGAAGATGACTGCAGCGAAACGTTCTACGGCTTTGCCACTGGTGATTGTGCGGTTGGTTCACATAGGTCAGGTCTATGGCGTAGGTCGAACAGATAGTGAATATTTTGTTGTCATAGACAGCTTATCTCCGGCTTGTCATGATGATGCTGAAGGATATATGTCTGAAATATATGAATGAATAATAATAATTGTAATAATAGTAATTACTATTAACACCAAAATATAATTATACTAATAGCAAATGTCTAAAAATGTATTGTTCATATAGTTTCAGTCTCATATTTGTATGCAGCAATCGGAAGTCTGTGTGTGATGTGATAGATGTTGGAAATACATAAACTAGATACCATGATAATGATGATGATTATGACGGTGATAATGATGATGTTGATGATGATGATGGTGATGATGATGCTGATGATGATGATGATGATGATGATGATGATGATGATGATGATGATGATGATAATAAGCATATAAATAATAAGCATAAAGTAATAAGCATAATAATGATAACGATGATAAATGTAACAATTATTAGGACATTTTTTATGCTACTGATAATGATCTTCAGCGCAATAAGCATAATAGTTGTACTGATAATATTAACGATAATGATAAAAATAATAATCATAAAGTACAGACACGTTTCACACAGTCAGGAGTGTATTCGGTATGTGGTGCCAGTCTCATTTGTAAATAAAGCAATGGACACTCAGTGAGTGACGTGGACAATATGAAGATGGCTGCTATTACTGGCCTGGACAATTCCTGGAGCCCAATCTAGGCCGGGGTCGACATGTGAGGTCGGGTCCAGTTTGTAGAAAATCATTTGAAGAAGACATTCGAACACTCGAGAACACAAGGAGCTAGCCATGACAGCGCCAACATTATGTCCAGTGAGCTTTCAGGGGTAGTACTATTCAGGTAATGTATTCACTGATAGAGAGAAAGAGATAAAAGTGCGAAAGACACACACAGAGATAAAGAGAGGGAGAGAGAGAGAGAGAGAGAGAGAGAGAGAGAGAGAGAGAGAGAGAGAGAGAGAGAGGCTGACAGACAGAGAGAGACACACACACACACAAAGACAGATAGAGAAAGGTGGAGAGCGACAAAGAGAGAAACAATGAGCTACAGACAAGATGAATTGAAACGAATTGAATTGAACTTTATTTTAAAAGGGTTACAAATTGAGCTGGCGTCGTTAGCCGCTACACGCTGCGGGATTTGCTGAGGAGGGGATCCGAGCACTTATGGACTGAATGGTTCGATGTGCAACGAGGATGATTTGTCGACTAACTAACTAACAAATTGAGCACGTAGGCCCGTCTTACATTCGGCCCTTCCAATCACTCATCTTCCGTTCATCAACAGTGCATGATACATTCACGTAGGGAAAAAAATTGTCAAATGAATGTTGTAAGCATAAACAATGCATATTATCATGTTATGTGGCACATCCCCCCTCCAACACAGACATCCCCACACCAACCCACACACACATCCCTCACTCACTCACAGATAACCCAACCATATCCACACCCCACCCACCACACATCCCTCCACCCACGCACAAATCCCCTCACCAACGCAGACATCTCACACCCACCTACACAAACATCCCACCCACACACAACTCCCCACTCACACATATTCGAACCCACACAAACTCGCCCACACACACATGCTCGACCCACCAAATCACACCCAACTACACATACATACCCCTTCCATCACACATCCCGCACTAACACACATACATCCCGCACCCACTTACACATCACCAACCCATAACCACACATCGTCCCATCCACAGACACATCCCAACACACACATTTTCCCACCCACCCACACATTTCGCATCCGTCCAAACCCACACCCCAAACACACATACATCCCCAAGCACACACGCATCTCCCACCCACACACATCTCCCACGCATACACACATCCTCCACTCTCCCTACACACGGCCCATCATTCCCACCTACTCACAACCTCCCAAGTACCAACACCCATACATCACTCACCCGCAAACATCCACACATACCACTGTAACAAGACCCCCGGGGCTTGGACGGGTTTGTTACAATAGATAATATCCCCAGCCTTTGCTCCGACCACCTCAATAGAACTCTACATCTACCAGGCCCCACACAAGCCGGGACAACTAAACCTCCCCTCCCCACCTAGGGACTCCCACCCAAAGGGGGCTCGGACAAGACACCAGTCATACTAATACACAAAGCCATGGCTAACAAGCAAAATTTCTAACTACTTCAAATGCAACACAGAGAAGGATGGCTAAAAGCCTGACTAGAAGACAATATATACAAGAGAAGATCTACGGATGATTCGTCTTCATCACGGAGACTGTGACTTAAGTTCGTGCAGTTGTCCTGTCGTGGTTTCGACTCACCCGGGAACCCTCCAGTGGACCAGAACTCCAAGGTGTCTCTCCTTTCCAAAGGTCACTTCTACCATTGGGATCCAGATCTCGGGATGCTCAGGCGTACGACTGATGCCTGAGAGACACTTGACCAACTGTTGAGGATCATCCCTCGAAGACTTATAAATCACAAGTTCCACTCCGCTGATGACGTCTGGGTCGACCCTAGAATTCTCCAGGTCCCCAACTAAAGAACAGTCTTATAGCACACTACACAAGTATCTACAAGAGCCTGGTTGCTCTCTGTCTCGCCAGTTCCTGGGAAACACTTAGCAACAACTTATAACTGGAGCACTGCCTCCATATTACCACAATGTCACAACTGCATGACTCAATAAGTGAATTAACACTGAACATATACTCATACAGCTATCGTACAGTTCGGTAGGTATGAACTACCCTAACCGTTCACCAAGTCTATTCACTCATTCAAGTAGGTAAGTATCAACTACCTGCCCAGTTCATCAGAATGTCAAATCAATGCTGCCGGTCATATGACCCGGTTCATGGCTTCAAACACAGGATCACCACTGTAGATTCACCCTTGTGGTTTCGTGAACTGTAGACAATGTGTCCCATAACGACCCAGCCGGGCCGGAAGCATAATAAACTGGCCATTAGCATGACTGGTAGACATTAGGTTCAACACCTGAATTTCCTTTCCTGGAACATCACAAAGTTATCATTTAACGAGAAATGTACCAGTACCTCACTGGTTGGAACCATTAGACGTTCTAGTCTCTGACCCTATCTGGGTCGATTGATTACCTTCGTCGGACTCTTGACGGTGGTCTTAGCCTAGACCTACCGGTTCATATCAATTCAATTGACTTCCAGTATTAGTAGACAGATTCAGATGACTGCTCCCAGTAACGCCTCACATCTCATCTTGATAGGCACTGGAGCGAGCAAGTCCCATGGAGCTTATGGTTGAGCTCCTGCATCTTCATTGGATCTAACCTGATACATTGGCACCTTGCCGTCTTGACAGACGATAGTTTGTGCTTTAAAAAGGCATAATAACTTTTAACTATGGCGGTAGCGAGTGTGACTGATAAGGCCAATTTGCGCTGTAAATGTCCGTTCACAGTGGGTGCATGTGAACACGTGGTCATTTCCACCATCATGCACCATCTTACGTCTCAAACGCTTGGTGTGTGACTTTTCTGCAATAATTTTCTCCTTTGACTTTATTCCATTTCTGATATTTGCCCTCCATGCAACACGTTCAGCGGCGACTTGCTCCCAATGTGCATTATCAATGCCTGTATCAATCATGTCCCGCTTACACACATCTTTGTATCGTAGTAGAGGCCGACCCTGAGATCTCTTACCCATCTGTAATTCACCAAAAAAGATATCCTTTGGTATTCTACCATCATCCATCCGCCTAAGATGTCCTATCCATCTAAGTCTACGAAGACTGAGCATGGAATAAACTGTCACACAACCTGATCTTTCCAATACTTCAGTATTTGTGATTTTGTCTTGCCACTTAATACCAAGAATTCTTCGCAGACACCGCATATGAAAGCTGTTTAAATTGTTCTCTTGGTGTGAGTAAGTTGTCCAGGTTTCACTGCCATAGAGAAGAGTACTAAGGACACAGGCTTGATAGACAAGGACTTTTGTTTTGGCAGTAAGCTTCCTGTTCTCCCAGACTCTTTTTCTTAACCTGTTCATTGTTGTTGCTGCCTTACCAATCCGGATGTTGATTTCCTGATCTAGGGATAATTTGCTATTTACCACCGATCCTAGATATGTAAAATGGTTTACTATCTCTAGTTCGGCGTCGTCAATAAAGATTGATGGTACCCCATGTGCACCTTGTGACATAATCTGTGTCTTCTTTTTGCTAATTGTTAAACCAAATTCAGAACAAGCATTGGAGAATGCAGATAGTAGACATTGCAATTCTTCCTCAGAGTGGGTCGTAACTGCAGCATCATCTGCAAAAAGCAACTCTCTGATCAGTACCCTCCTAATTTCGGTCTTAGCCTTCAATCTCTGAGCATTGTAGAGGCCGCCATCTGAACGTGAGTGAATGTATATACCACCATCCTGATCACGAAATGCATATTTCAGTAGAAGTGAAAAGTATATTCCAAAGAGGGTGGGAGCTAGTACACAACCTTGCTTAACTCCACTCTTGATTTCAAATTCTTCAGAAGTTGCACCATCAAACTTGATTATACCCTTCATGCCTGTGTGGAACGATTCCACAATGGACAGAAGAGTTGGTGGGCAGCCAATCTTCTTTAGAGCTTTGAACAGACCCTCACGACTGACCAAATCAAATGCCTTTGTGAGGTCGATGAAGGCAATAAACAGTGGTTGATTCTGTTCACGGCATTTTTCTTGCATTTGTCGCAATGAGAATATCATATCAGTGGTAGACCGGTTCTGTCGAAAGCCACACTGTGATTCGGGGTAGACTTGATCTCCTAGGACTTGAAGTCTGCGCAGAACAATTCTGGCAAATACTTTTCCAACAATACACAGAAGTGAGATACCCCTATAGTTGTTGCAGTCGCTCCGATCGCCCTTGTTCTTGTACAGTGTTATGATGCTTGAATCTTTGAAATCCTGTGGGACTTGTCCTTCACGCCAGCATAGCTCTATTAGCTGGTGGATCTGTATAGTGAGTGTGTCTTGCCCACTCCTGATAACCTCTATTGGAATCCCATCCTTACCTGGAGCCTTGCCAGATGCAAGTTCATTTATAGCACACTTAACTTCTGTTATGGTGGGAAGTGTGTCCAGGTGGTCAAGAGTTGGTAGAGCCTCTATGGCGTTGAGGGCATTATCCGCTAGTTTGGTCTCACTTGAGTAAAGCTCCAAATAGTGCTCTACCCATCTGTCCATCTGCTGTTTCTTATCAGTGATGACTTCTCCAGTCAAGGTTTTCAATGGTGCACTTCTTTTGATCACTGGACCACAGGCTTTCTTTATTCCTTCATCAGATATGACTGAGCTACCGTATAACAGTAGACGGTACTACCTGGTTTCTGTTAGCGCCGAACGTTGGGCGGCGCTTACCAAACCCGACACCCCACATTGTGCCAACGGCTTCGGGCGGAAGAGCGCAATTGGGAGGGTACAAGCCTTACCCTGGTGCGAGGAAATGCAAGCTAAAGACAAAATTGTCATGGCAGGGCAGACCAGGCCCTAAGCCTTGGTTGGCGACTGGTCTAGGATCGAAGCTCCGACAGGCGGACAGTTAGAGCATTGCTTTGCTGATCCGGCAGCTTCTGCAGCTTGTCTTGTTCCAGATGTAGGGGTGTTACCTTTCCTCTGGAGTGAACTAGGCAGGCCGAGAGAGGGATCATGCTGCATGGGCAACACATGATCTCTATATTTTAGCCCAGGCTTTGTGCTATGGAGAGGCAATAACTCCATCCCTGGTCTTAACTGGTCTCGGAATCAAAGCGAGAGGCAACTGTTACGGGTTATAAGTCCTTGTCAATTGGCGTAGACATGGGGCGCCACGCGTTGCCTCTGACGGTGGGAGACACCTATAGGTGTCACTGATCAGCTACCGCCCGCCTCAAGCTGGGCAGCCCCCAGCCAATTGGGTGCTGATCCGCCACAGCCTGCCTGCTTCAATGGGTGCTTGGGGCTAGGACAAAATCTGAATAGCAGGCTGTAAAACCAATGCACCAGGTACAAACAAAAATATAAATAGAAACCTCAAGCTACGGCTTGCAACCTGGAACGTGAGAACCATGTGTCCAGGATTTTCCACTGACTTGACCAATATTGACGATGTGAGAAAAACGGCTGTGATTGATGCCGAACTCAATCGTCTTAACATTGATATTGCTGGCCTGCAGGAGACTCGCCTCGCTGAGGAAGGGTCACTCAGGGAAAACAACTACACCTTTTTCTGGAGGGGTAAAGGGCAGGCGGAAAGGAGGCAACACGGTGTGGGCTTTGCAGTGAAGAATTCGCTACTGGGAATGATTGAAATTCCAGCAGGAGGAAATGAAAGACTATTATCCCTGCGCTTGGCAACCTCTTGTGGGTTTGCCACCATTATTACTGCATATGCACCGACACTCGATTCCTCTGATGATGTGAAGGATTTGTTCTATGAGGAGTTAGACTCTGTGATCAAGGCAGTTCCAAAATCCGACTACATTTATATGCTCGGTGATTTCAATGCTCGTGTGGGCAAGGACTCGAGTTCATGGCCAGTGTGCCTTGGAAAATACAACATCGGTCGCATGAATGAAAATGGGCAAAGGCTGCTGGAGCATTGCACCAGTAATGACCTATGTATTACAAACTCTTTTTTTAAAACAAAAGAGATGCATAAGGTCACATGGAAACATCCAAGATCCGGCCATTGGCACCAGCTGGACTTCATCATCACACGGAGACAACATCTGAACCATATATCATTGACTCGTAGTTACCACAGTGCTGACTGTGATACGGATCATTCTTTGGTTGTTGCAAGGGTTAGACTGAGACCAAAGAGAATCTACACAGCTAAACACAAATCTAGCCCCAGGATTAATAGTTTCAACAGCAACTTGAAGACGCTTTCACTGATACTAACCTGATAACAGATCCTGAAACATGGAGGGGTGGGTGTGAGTACTCAACTACAACAAGGACTACACTGCATCTCCACATTAATACATGCCTCTCAGTAATATATATAATACAATATATATATATATATATATATATATATATATATATATATATATATATATATATATATATATAAGTGATCATCAACATCATTGATCTACTCTTAATAACCATGTATAGACATGAGGCTGCGAAAGAAAGCACTAATACACCAGTGTATAGTTAAGTAACTCGTCTGGGCTCCGATAGCCCGATAGCACCAAGTCGACTGTATGACTCTGTCAAAGGAGCCTTCGCCTGGTGCTAGTCCACTCCTGTTTCTTCACCATCCATCAACCAGGAAATACACCTACTTCACTTTCAGTGTAGTGGTTACATTATCTAGGAGGTGCCCAGCCGGACATATCCTCCTGCCATACCTACTCAACAATTAATCCATCCCTTCACCCATGGATTAACTAATTAAACCTAACTTATTAAAGACTACACACCCTTAACAAATTATCTACATCACAATTCATTAACGTAGTCCAAATAAATTATAACAAGGAAGTGTTAAACTTACTTAACAAACTTAGAACACAGCAACCGCTTCTGTTCTAAGATCTCCGTCCCAGAACAATGTTTGACCTTTAGTAATTGACCTTCATCCCTGACGGTCATGTCTGTGCCGGTCGAGCACAGATGTGGTGGCCATCCACCTATACACTCTCCCACAGCTCCTGTTGGCAAGGCGCATTCTGTTCCGTGGCTAGTTAGGCCACGTCATCCTTTTTAGAGAGGCTACCAGCCCCCCTCTCCTAAATCTCCAGCTCCACTTATCCGCACCAAGTACCTCAGAGCATACTACTACTTCTTCACTGCAGTAACTCAGTTACTCCATTATCAGAGTCAGGTTTCTTGAAGAAGAGAATAATAGAGACAGACCAGGTTCGGTTTACATTTCGATCTACATAGACGCAACGGCCTCGATTATAGAGCGTCGCATCGCTCTCGGTCGGTTATGTTCAACAATCGGTTAAGCACTATTGCTTTGGGTCAGACACGCAACATAACGGTCGGTCGGACAGGCCTCGGAACCAGTCGGTCGGCTAGACACACGTACGAGTGTACCCGCATGGTCACGCTAGCAGACAGGCATACAAACAAGCAGTGACATTCAGGCATCATAAATACTTGCTATCAACTGCTATCCAGTGAATACAAACCTTTCCGCCTATGAGGAACAGCACTGGCCTTTTCACACAGTAAATACTTACCTGGTAATCCCAATGAAATAACCACCTTGTCCTCAGAATAATATCACCACAGCTATCAGACATAAATTGCCATCCTATTCTAGCCAAGCAAATGACACATCAATAATAATAACCAGCCATGACTTATCACCATTACCTGAGTCCAGCCACACATTGTAACGCATGTCAACTTCCTGCCCTGAGGATTTAATCACTAACCAGATATTTAACACATCTGCTACACAGTTGGTAGATTACCCGAACCTACTTGCACAGAGCAGTGATAATAACATTCATGATTAACAATGCATATCTGGTACACTAGCATTAAATAACTTCTATCCGAACATCGGATTCACACAGATATCACAATCATCAACTGCAGATGTCCGTCTGGCTGCGTTCACCGACATCTCTTCCAGCAGTGAATTACCGCGATCTTACTTCAATGAGGTCTGACTGGCGACTGCCCAAGACCCACTAAGTGCGTCGTCACAATGCCTTCACGGGCCCAGTGAATTTCATGAGCCACGGAGAAATCGAGTGTCACGGAGAATTCCACCTTCCCGTGTTCCTTGAGGCAATTGTGGGTCCTTCGTGCGAGCAAACCACGTACGCACTTTCCTGGGGCATTCGAGAGACTTCTAGAAATCACCCGAAATGTGACGTCACGAACTACTTTAGACGGGGAATCTCCTAGTTATTGTTACTAAATCCAGGGAGACTAACCCGTCGCAATCTCATCAAAGGGAAATAATACAGAGATTAGACTGTATCGCGGTCGTTTCGTCACAACCACTACCCACAAAAACACTTCAAGCCAAACACACATCCCCTTCCACACACCACTCACCTACACATATATATTCCCCACCATCATACGCCCCATCCATACACACATCCATGCATCCACCCATAAATCTCCCCATCCACCCACTCACACATCCCTCACCACACACATCCTCCACCCACACAATCTCCCCACCCACCCAGACACACATATACGCACACACACCTCACATATCCTCCACTCCCACACACATCTCCTACCCACACACACATATCTCCCACCCACACACAACCACACATCTCGCACCCCATAACACCTCCTCCTCCATATATACATTAGCCACATCCATCCCCCAACCCATACACACATTCCCCACACACCCCCTACACACATCCCTACACTTCCATCCACATACCCCCACCCACACATCCACTTATACACACATCCATCATCCACACACACCCCAACCGACCCAAACACACCCCCACCCAGACACATCACTCATCCACACACATATTCCCCAATCACCCACACAGCTCCCCGTTCACCCACGTCTCCCCCACCCACCTACTTACAATCCAAATACACACATCTCCCACCCCATAACATCTCCCCCTCCATATATACACTAGCCACACCCATCCCCAACCGATACACACACCCCCTACACACATCCCTACACTCCCTTCCACATACCCCTACCCACACATCCACCCATACACACATCCATCACCCACACACACCCCCACCTACCCACACACATCCCCACCCAGACACATCGCTCATCCACACACATATTCCCTAATCACCCACACAACTCCCCGCTCAACCACGTCTCCCCAACCAACCTACTTACAGCTCACACACACACACATCTCCCACCCCATAACACATCTCCCTCCATATATACACTAGCCAAACCCATCCCCCAACCCATACACACATCCCCCACACATCCCCTACACACATCCCCACACTCCCATCCACATACCCCCACCCACACATCCACTCATACACACATCCATCACCCACACACACCCACACCGACCCACACACATTCCCACCCAGACACATAACTCATCCACACACATATTCCCCAATCACCCACAAACTCCCCGCTCCCCCGCGCCTCCCCCACCCACCTTCTTACAACCCACACACAAATCTCCAACCCACACACATCTCCCATCCCACACACCCCCACCCAAGAACCCAAACACAATCCTCACAACTAGACACATACATGATGCCTCACATAATCACTGAAGGTAGTATGGACAAACTCCCACGCTTTACACACACACAAACACACACACACACACACACACACACACACACATATATATATATATATATATATATATATATATATATATATATATATATATATATACTGACGATTATCGTGAGCATTCTCACAAAAATGTAAATAATGGAGAGCAAATTATGCACATATGCAAATAGTGATGCGATTCACTACGTTGATTCCTAAAATTGACATAAACATGATGGAATAAGCAGTGCACACATTTTTGTCAGTACATGGTAGAAAATCACGTGGCAGTAAAAATGATAACATGAATTATGAGTATACAGAAGAAAAAAACACATGGAATAGTACTTAACATGACATACATGCGCTCAACTCTCTATATCTCTCTTTCTTTTCTTTATTTTTGTTTCTTTCACACACACTAACTCTCTCATTGTCTCATCTCCTCACCCGCACACACATCCTGCACCCACCAAAGACTTACCTACCCACATATTCTACACAACCTACCCACACCCCCCCCAACCACCCAGCGAAACACACACCTCCCACCCACATATACACCCACACACATCCACCACCCACATATACGCCCCACACACATCCCCAACCCACACACATCTTCCCCAATTAGACACATCTCCACGCATACAATCATCCCTTACACACATCCATCCACTCATGTATTCATCCATCTACCACTCACACGCACACATCCCCCACCCACCCATGAACATATACATCACATAACACTACGCAGGAAGCCAAAAAAGGTTGATTAACCAACACAGAACTGGTGTCATGAGCCGCTACACGCTGCGGGATTTGCTGAGGAGGGGATCCCAGAACTTATGGACTGAATGGTTCGATGTGCAATGAGGATGATCTGTCGACTAACTAACTAACTAACTAACTAACATCACATACATCTCCCATCTACCTACCCACACTCACACACCCCAACCTACCCACCAGCACATCCCACAACCAATAACACCTCAACAATCCACCCCTCACCCACAGACATCTCCCCTCCCACATGATGAGTGAAAGACAGCGAGCTAGACAGAGATAGTGACGAAGAAACACAAGAAACAGAAAAACAAGTTACAGAACAAGAGACAAGAAAGAAGACAGAGAACAACAAGAGACGGAAATACTAGAGACAAACGGAAATTAAAAGGTGCAGAGACAGAAAGAGGCTGAACGAACGAACGAACAAACTTTATTTTCAAAGGGTTAAGAATTGGGCACGCAGGCCCGTCTAACATTCTGCCCTTCTATCACTCTCTTTCATACATTATTTCATTCACACATCATTCAAGGCTAAAAGAGAACAGCAACAATATAAAAGATATGCATTATAAAGTCATGGGCAAAATGCGAACATCAAAACTACACGACACAGTAATATTAGATAATGGTGTGACATTTGTTATTAGCTATGTGGAATATACTAGCCTACCAAAAGGGGACTGGCTGTTATACTAGGGTTTTATTATTATTATTATTATTATTATTATTATTATTATTATTATTATTATTATTATTATTATCTCTATCATTAAGGGGGAAGGTAATCCGTACTGAGATAGTGTTCGAATAATTTGTGATTATATGAATAGGGATTGGTGATGTGTTTGATTTCTTGTGGAAGATTGTTCCACAGCTGAGCTGCAGAGAGATAGAAAGAGATTGAGATAGAACGAACGAACAAACGAACGAACGGACTTTATTGCTAAAGGGTAACAAATTGGGCACGCAGGCCCGTCTTACATTCGGCCCTTCCAACCACTCATTTTTCTTTCATCGAAAGTGCATAATACATTCACATAGAAAACAAACATTGGCAAATGAATGTTGTAGACATAAAAAATGCATATTCCATGTTATGAGACACAAACCCCACCCACCCATACAGTTCCTCCCAACCACACACACACACACACACACACACACACACACCTCCATGCACAAGAGACTGAGATAGAAAGAGACTGAGACAGAAAGAGACTGATATATAAAGAGACTGAGATAGAAAGAGAATGATAAAGAGATTGATATATAAAGAGACTGAACGAACGAACGAACGAACGGATGGACTTTATTTTAAAAGGGTAACAAATTAGGCACGCAGGCCCGTCTTACATTCTGCCTTTTCAATCACTCTCATCTTTCATTCATCAAATGTGCATGTTACATTTACATAGGGAAAGAAAACATTGTCAACTGGATTTTGTAAGCATAAACAATGCATATTATGCATGGTACATTCACATGGGGGGGGGGGGGGGGAAGGGAACATTGTCAAATGAAAGTTATAAGCACAAACAGTCCATATTGCAATGTTGTGAGACACATCCCTCATCCACCCACACATCCCCCACCACACCCCCACCCACCCACTTCGTTGTGTTCGTGTTCCATAGATAAAGAGATGTTTATATGTGTCTCGTTCGTTGTGGCCTGGAACGACGTTGCTTGTAGCTCGTCTGTGGTGATAATTAGTATATCGTCCATGTAACGACGGTAAAAGGCCAAGTTATTGATTTCTGAGGATCTATTTTCTTCTAAGTTTGCCATGAAGATGTCCGCTAGAATAGGTCCAAGTGGGCTCTCCATGGCCACTCCGTCAATTTGGCGATATGACTTGTTTAGAAAGTTGAATTGTATGTTGGCAGTACATAATTTTAATAGCCTCTCTAGAATAGCTGATGGTATGCCTAGTTTTAGTTGTTTGTCTCTAATGCGTTCGCTTATTATATTCACGGTCTCATCTAATGGAACGTTGGTGAATAAAGAGGCAATATCCATGCATGCCATGTGTTTGTTGTTTATGTCCATAGTATCCAATAATTCCACCAGTTCGAATGTATCCCTGAGTGTTCTTGGATCGAAGGACTGTCGTACTGGCTTTAAAATTTCAGCTAGCCATCTCGCCATGCGGTGTTGTGCCGAGTTAACCATGGAAAGGATCGGTCTTAGTGGGATGCCGGGCTTGTGAAGCTTGGGTAGCCCTGAAGCCCCTGTCGAGTACAAACGGGGCTTAGTACGGACCCTGTTTGACCGTGCTAGGAAGATATGCACCCAGGACACACTGACAGAGGAATTTAGAACTCTGAAGAATGCCTTAAACCTGAATGGGTACTCCACAAGATTTATAAAGCGCCACTGCCAACAGCCCAAACCGAAATCAGAAGTAACTACAGTCCCTAAACTCAAAGTATTCATCCAGCTAACCTTCCGAGGGCCGGCTTCGTGGCTTAGAGGTTATGACTTTTCTCCGTAATCTCGTATACTCTCGTCAGGTAACGTGATGACGGTTCAAATCAGCAGTGGTTCGAATCTCATCGGTAACTTACGGGGTATGTGAGCCGGCCGCTCAGAAAGCAATGGCAAACTACTGAGCGTAATCTTGCCAAGAGATCAACATACAGCTGAAAGATGCTGGTGTTGACAGCTAAGTCCTGTAAAGGATATGCTAAAAAAAAAAAAAACTTCCGAGGAGATGACGTAATGCAACGTCTGCGGGACCGGCTCACCACAGCAGTCGAGCGAACATTCTGTGCTGCAGCTCTAGTCATCAGGTACAGAAACACACCGATCCCAGTCCCAGCAGTAAAAGAACATGTAGCTTTGTACGCCAAATCAAATTGTATTTACCAATTTACATGCAGATGCGAGGCCATCTACATAGGCAGAACTGAGCGAAAGTTACATTGCAGGGTTTTGGAAAATATTCCGAATTGGTTAGACAAGATACTACACACAGAAGATGGTAGCCTAAGCAGGCCGACATATCGGAAAAGTCTGGCTTCATCGGTCGGGAGACATGTGCTCGAGAGTGGTCACGTGGTTGAAAGAGACAGTGCCTTCCGTGTGTTGTTCAACACACAAAGTAGTCGATTGTTAAAGTTTGCTGAAGCTATACTAATCAACCTTCGTAAGCCGTCCTTGTGTAAGCAGAAAGACATGTTAGTCAGTTTAAAATTACCGTGGTAGACAATCGACATTACTGTGCGAACATGTGTATATTTCAGTTTGAAGGATTTATCTAATTAATTCACGTAAGTTGTGTGATTTCTGCAGTATGTACCTGACGAGATGCAGCGAAATATGCCAGGCAATAAATCGTGCAATAAAATCAATGACGACAACCACAAACCTTTGTAACCAGAATTGTGCACACAGATTTAATTCCGGCGACTAGTATGTTGCCTTGAAGCAATATAACGTTGAATGCAAGCGTTATAAACATAAACACTGCACACTGTCATCAGCCTGTCACTCGTCACCTTCATGTAGAAGATCCATTGCATGACGTCGCCGTCATCAACCCGCGCTGAGAAGAGTCTCGTTCCTTTGCCAGTCTTCATGCCCCAGGTGTCTTCAATGCCCCATGTCCTCTTCCTCCAGCTGGTAGTCTCCAGCCACCTCTCTCACGAACCACGCCCCCCCCCCCCAATCG
This sequence comes from Cepaea hortensis, assembly GCA_963921405.1. Classification (NCBI taxonomy): domain Eukaryota; kingdom Metazoa; phylum Mollusca; class Gastropoda; order Stylommatophora; family Helicidae; genus Cepaea; species Cepaea hortensis. The sequence continues at coordinate 6,919,783 of OY992886.1, read as the reverse complement.
ATGTTCTCCCCAAGCCACTGTGATGTTACTATAACCACACTATTTCAGTGCTTCGGGTCCCCAACATGGCGGATAGGCATTGAACCGTTAAGGCCTCTGGAGTGCTTATACTTGTGGCCACGTTTTGCATTAGCATTTTCCTCATCATGGACTGGTAGTACATGGTTCCGTCGCCCAGCTACCGAGTGAGTTCGTGGCACGACTCTGTGAGCTGTGAATTTCGTGTGGAATGCTTTCACATCTGTCCGTTTTTGTTTTTAGCGTAAATTGCATGTTCGGAACAATGGCGGCCGGATGTTGCTAAATTGACTGGTTTTACTTTTCTGTTCACGGGTGCAATTTTCAGGAGAAGATTTACACAAACAGTTTATATTTGTAATATATTAATTATGTCAGATATATACATATTTCATGATTTACTTAATTGACAGATTGGATGAAAGTTAGTCAGCACTTTCGGGAGAAATGTGGTATGAACTATATGAACTTGCATTTCGCGGGACCTTAATTTGCACTGTGAATGCTGTGACTATGAACTGGTTGTTTCCATGCTCCGAACATATCGATGTCAAACGAGTTTTCGGTTTCGGATATACACGCCGGACGTGCAGTCAGGACAGAATGTGGTTACTAATTAAGTATATCGAATACTTCATATCAATCATCAGTTCACGCATTACACACATTGTATACACGCAATCGGTAGTCAGGTCTTAGTCAGATATGACTGAGCTACCGTATGACAGTAGACGGTACTACCTGCTTTCTATCAGCGCCGAATGTTGGGCGGCGATTACCAAACCCGACACCCCACATTGTGCCAATGGATTCGGGTGGAAGAGCGCAATTGGGAGGGTACAAGCCTTACCCTGGTGCGAGGAAATGCAACCCAAAGACAAAATAAGTCATGGCAGGGCAGACCAGGCCCTAAGCCTTGGTTGGCAGCTGGTCTAGGATCGAAGCTCCGACAGGCGGACAGTTAGAGCATTGCTTTGCTGATCCGGCAGCTTCTGCAGCTTGTCTTGTTCCAGATTATAGGTGTCAACTTTCCTCTGGAGTGAACTAGGCAGGCCGAGAGAGGGATCATGCTGCATGGGCAACACATGGTTTCTTTATTTTAGCCCAGGCTTTGTGCTATGGAGAGGCAATAACTCCATCCCTGGTCTTAACCGGTCTCGGAATCAAAGCGAGAGGCAACTGTTACGGGTTATAAGTCCTTGTCAGTTGGCGTAGACATGGGGCGCCACGCGTTGCCTCTGACGGTGAGAGACACCTACAGGTGTCACTGATCAGCTACCGCCCGCCTCAAGCTGGGCAGCCCCCAGCCAATTGGGTGCTGATCCGCCACAGCCAGCCTGCTTCAATGGGTGCTTGGGGCTAGGACAAAATCTGAATTGCAGGCTGTAAAACCAATGCACCAGGTACTAATAAAAAGAATAGAAACCTCAAGCTACGGCTTGCAACCTGGAACGTGAGAACCATGTGTCCAGGATGTTCCACTGACTTGACAAATATTGACGATGTGAGAAAAACGGCTGTGATTGATGCTGAACTCAATCGTCTTAACATTGATATTGCTGGCCTGCAGGAGACTCGCCTCGCTGAGGAAGGGTCACTCAGGGAAAACAATTACACCTTTTTTTGGAAGGGAAGAGGGCAGGCAGAAAAAAGGCAACATTGTGTGGGCTTTGCAGTGAAGAATTCGCTACTGGGAATGATTGATATCCCAGCTGGAGGTAATGAAAGATTATTATCACTGCGCTTGGCAACCTCTTGTGGTTTTGCCACCATTCTCACTGCATATGCACCGACACTCGCTTCCTCTGATGATGTGAAGGATACGTTCTATGAGCAGCTAGACTCTGCGATCAAGGCAGTTCCAAAATCCGACTACATTTATATGCTCGGTGATTTCAATGAACGTGTGGGCAAGGACTCGAGTTCATGGCCAGTGTGCCTTGGAAAATACAACATCGGTCGCATGAATGATAATGGGCAAAGGCTGCTGGAGCATTGCACTAGAAATGACCTATGTATTACAAACTCCTTTTTTAAAACAAAAGAGATGCATAAGGTCACATGGAAACATCCAAGATCCAGCCATTGGCATCAGCTGGACTTCATTATCACACGGAGACAACATCTGAACCATACATCATTAACTCGAAGTTACCACAGTGCTGACTGTGATACAGATCATTCTTTGGTTGTTGCAAGGGTTAGACTGAGACCAAAGAGAATCTACACAGCTAAACACAAGTCTAGCCCCAGGATTAATATTACTAACACTCACGATCCTGGAAAGTGCTTTGAATTTCAATAGCAACTTGAAGACGCTTTCAATGATACATCAGAAGATTGTATAGTAAATGATAAATGGAGTAAACTTAAGGAAACTATTTATAAAACAGCGGTAGGGGTTTACGGCACTGAGGATCATATGAGGCAGGACTGGTTTGCGGCAAACAGCCAGATACTGCAGCCCTTGATTGATAAAAAGAAGATAGCTCTCTTAAGAAACAAGGAAAGACCAACGCGTAACACTCTGAGTGAGCTGAAGCAAGCGAGGAAGGATGTACAAAAGGCTGCCAGGCAGTGTGCGAATGACTATTGGATCAAGTTATGTGAGTCCATTCAAATCGCAAGTGATAAGGGAAACATCAGAAGCATGTATGAAGGGATAAAGAAAGCCTGTGGTCCAATGATCAAAAGAAGTGCACCGCTGAAAACCTTGACTGGAGAAATCATCACTGATAAGAAACAGCAGATGGATAGATGGGTCGAGCACTATTTAGAGCTTTACTCAAGTGAGACCAAGCTAGCGGATGATGCCCTCAACGCCATAGAGGCCCTGCCAACTCTTGACCACCTGGACACACTTCCCACTATAACAGAAGTTAAGTGTGCTATAAATGAGCTTGCATCTGGCAAGGCTCCAGGTAAGGATGGGATTCCAATAGAGGTAATAAGGAGTGGGCAAGACACACTCGCTCTACAGATCCACCAGCTAATAGAGCTATGCTGGCGAGAAGGACAAGTCCCACAGGATTTCAAAGATTCAAACATCATAACGCTGTACAAGAACAAGGGAGATCGGAGCGATTGTAACAACTATAGGGGTATCTCACTTCTGTGTATTGTTGGGAAAGTATTTGCCAGAATTGTCCTGCACAGACTTCAAGTCCTGGGAGATCAAGTCTACCCCGAATCACAGTGCGGCTTCCGTCAGAACCGGTCTACAATTGATATGATATTCTCTTTGCGACAGATGCAAGAAAAATGCCGGGAACAAAATCAGCCACTGTTTATTGCCTTCATCGACCTCACAAAGGCATTCGATTTGGTCAGTCGTGAGGGTCTGTTCAAAGCACTAAAGAAGATTGGCTGCCCACCAACTCTTCTGTCCATTGTGGAATCGTTCCACACAGGCATGAAGGGTATAATCAAGTTTGATGGCTCAACTTCAGAAGAGTTTGAAATCAAGAGTGGAGTTAAGCAAGGTTGTGTACTAACCCCCACCCTCTTTGGGATATACTTTTCACTTCTGCTGAAATATGCCTTTCGTGATCAGGATGACGGTATATACATTCACTCACGCTCAGATGGTGGCCTCTATAATGCTCAGAGATTGAAGGCCAAGACCAAAATTAGCAGGGTACTTATCAGAGAGTTGCTTTTTGCGGATGATGCTGCGATTACGACCCACTCTGAGGAAGAATTACAACATCTACTATCATCACTCTCCAATGCTTGTTCTGAATTTGGTTTAACAATTAACAAAAAGAAGACACAGATTATGTCACAAGGTGCACATGATGTACCATCAATCTTTATTGACGACGCCGAACTGGAGATAGTAGACCATTTTACATATCTAGGATCAGAGGTAAATAGCAAATTATCCCTCGATCAGGAAATCAACATCAGGATTGGCAAGGCAGCAACAACAATGAACATGTTAGCAAAAAGAGTCTGGGAGAACAGGAAGCTTACTGCCAAAACAAAAGTCCTCGTCTACCAAGCCTGTGTCCTTAGTACTCTTCTTTATGGCAGTAAAACCTGGACAACTTACTCACGCCAAGAGAAACGTTTAAACAGCTTTCATATGCGGTGTCTGCGAAGAATACTTGGTATTAAGTGGCAAAACAAAATCACAAATACTAAAGTATTGGAAAGATCAGGTTGTGTGACGGTGTATTCCATGCTCAGTCTTCGTAGACTTAGATGGATAGGACACGTTAGGAGGATGGATGATGGTAGAATACCAAAGGACATCTTTTTTGGTGAATTACAGATGGGTAGGAGATCTCAGGGTCGGCCTCTACTACGATACAAAGATGTGTGTAAGCGGGACATGATTGATATAGGCATTGATAATGCACAATGGGAACACGTCGCCGCTGAACGTGTTGCATGGAGGGCAACTATCAGAAATGGAATAAAGACAAAGGAGAAAATGATTGCAGATAAAGCACACACGGAGCGTGAGAGACGTAAGATGGTGCAAAATGGTGGAAATGACCATGTTTTCACATGCACCTACTGTGGGCAAACATTTGCAGCAAGAATTGGCCTTACCAGCCACACTCGCCACCGCCATGGATCGTAGTTATTAAGCCTTTTTGAAGCACAATGTACCAAACTATCGTCTATCAAGACGGAAAGGTGCCAATGTATACACGCAATCATTCGTTCATTTATGTATATACGTTATGACGCAGTCGTTCATTCATTTGTGTAGATACGCTATGATGCGATCATTCATTCATTTATTTATATAAGTCTGGACGCGATCATTCAGTCATTTGTGGATAATTCATGACGCGACCATTCATTCATTGATGTATGTGTGCCATGATGATGAGGCTTATATCATTCATACGAAACATACTTTTAAATATCATTCACCTGGCTGTTCTAAATCATTATTCATTCATCTCAAAAACGATGAGCGAATCATGGTACTCATATACTCACATAATTTTTATCATTTCAGTCATTAGCATGCAATAATCAAAGAAGGAGTGAAAATATAACGTAACTATTTTATTGCGACATATAAGCAAGCGATACATAAACGAACACGGCAGACTTAAAAGTACGAATAACAGTACAGACATATACAAAGGATGAATCGAATGTCGGAACGAAAGATATAAATCATTTATTATATGATTATATATTAGATGAAAAACATACTGACCAATAAAAGATGTCAATTGAAACGGGAAAAAGAGTGTTGAGATGCTACATAGAACCTGTACTTTTATATGGATGTGAAGCGTGGACAATGAGCAGTCAGGCTGAAAAACATCTGATGGCTGTAGAGATGTGGTTTCTGAGGAAAATGCAAAGAATACCATGGACAGCCAGAAAGACCAATGAACAAGTTCTTCAAGAAACAAATGAAGATCGTAAATTGATTAGAGAAATTAGACGTAGACAGTCAAAATGTTTTGGGCATGTTATGAGAAGAAATGGATTGGAGAACTTGGTGACGACTGGTAAGATCGAGGGGAACAGACCAAGGGGAAGACCTAGAAGCAAGTACCTGGATGGCTTGGCCTTGTGGCATGGTCGAGACAGAAACACGGAGCTGATCCACGACTCTGGTGATCGAGTGAGATGGCAGAACATGACCGCCCACGCTTACCGACATGGCACATGATGGATGGATATGTTTTTTCTATTTCAGCTTAAATTAATTAGATATAATTAGTTACTTTGTTGAAGTATTTGCTTGTTTGAATTCAGAGAAATTGGTGCAATTCCTGGTACACCAGTTGCAAACCTCATACAAGTATGGCAAACTGCACAGGCCCAATAATAACATAATGAGGCACTATGAAAATGAAAAACAAGGCCATTCATAATGTTCCCCATATATGAATTATATACTGCATTGTACAGGATATGAATTGTCTATATGATATGATTCGCCAGTACAATTTGTCGTTAAAAGAAATAATTCGTCAGCTACAAAGGCAAAAGACCTCACCGAACAAATGGGAACAAGTGTCACAACATAGCCGAAGAAGACAAAGCAGAGAAGAAAGAAGAAATAGTCATATAATTATATATTATATACCAAAACTAATAAAGAGGGATGGGTTCCATTCAATCACATATGTCCCCTCAATCGGGTTTTGTAAATTTCGTTGGGGATGCATGCCACTGTTGGCATTTGAGGGATTAAACTTATAGTTTACTTAGCCCAGCTTCCCCATGAGCTGGTGCTACATGACGTCTACCGTGGGGTGTAGATAGTAGAGCGTGCCCGCTAAATAATAAATTTTTGTTAAATGAGATTTTGTATGTGATTGATAGGAGACCAGTTCATCATGTTAGCAATAATAGCAATAGATGATATATAAGTATGACTCATCAACTCTGCACCACTACTTGTCAGTCTGGTGAAAGTAACTACAGGCTAAAATAGTAGAACCATTTCAAGGATGAGGCGGCATGCTGCCAAGTGTAGCGCAGCCTATGACGTAAAAATAAGAGGGAGCAAAACTCCCGAACCAAAAGATAGACATAACTAGGCAGCTGACGTGTAACGGAGATCACGTCAGTTTTGTTTTTCAATAGATACGGCATTCAGATCATTGAGCTGGCTGGGGAAGCAGCACATTCAAGTCATCTCCAATACATTAAGATATTTTCTGGCAGGACAATTTTATTAATGGCTAAGATATAGTAAAAAGGATGAATCAGAA
>OY992886.1:6820564-6910564 GCA_963921405.1 Cepaea hortensis | reverse complement strand
TATCTCATCAACATCTGGTCCCGATTTAAAATACATATGAAATAGAGACAGCGAGAAAGCATAGAAGCTTGACTACTATCTCACCAACATCTGGCCAAGGCTACAAACACATATAAAGTAGAGAAATACAGAAAGCCTAAAGGCCAGAGCTCTATCTTACCATCATCTGGTCCAGACTACAATCACATATAAAACATAGATAGAGAGAAAATCTATCTCACTAACATCTTGTCCAGACGGCAAACAATTATAAAATAAAGATAGCGAGAATGCCTAGTGTGTGATTTTTGTTTGTTGCCTCAATATAAAATTGAATATCTCAGTAACCAACTGATGGAAAATAATGAGATTTAGTATATAACCTTATCATTGTGTCCACCCAACAAAAAAAATTTTTGTTCTGGAGATTTTACAGCAGATTTCAAAGTTGGTTTATACGCGGTATATTAATTATGACTTAGAGATTACGTCCATGATTTTAACAGTATTACAGCTTCACCATATTCACACCAACCCTATGCTACCAATCTCAAACCTGGACTTTATCCAAATTACACCTTCGCAAAATCAACACCTGCGAAATGAGATGCCTGAGGAGAGCTGCCAACTTAACAATCCGAGACCGAGTAAGAAATGCTACTATCAGACAGACTGTGGGATCAACACCTTGTGCCACATTTATTGACAGACAGAAGATCAAGTGGTTTGGCCATGTCATTAGAATGCAACATCAGCAACTACCATCACTGGCCTTACATCAAAGATCATCTGCGACGAGACCACGCGGACGTCCAAGAAGAAAATGGATTGACGACATCAGAGACATTGTACAACCTCACGGAATGACACTATCCAGTGCCGTCCACCGGGCGCTGGAACGCAAATTATTCCTCCCCACGACGCTTGACGGCAGAAGTGGAAGATGATGATGATGATGATGATGATGACAGCTTCACCAAGACACGTAACCGCATTTTTTAAAATTTTCACATGATTTCCGTTTCGAAACAAACAGCGCGAAGATTCAGAGGTGTCTCCAAATGGGGGTTCTTTCATGAAACGTGATTATATAAATAAATTAGCTGACAAGGCCCGGCTTCTGGCGGGGATCTATCTATCTATCTATCTATCTATCTATCTATCTGTCTATCTATCTATCTATCTATCTATCTATCTATCTATCTATCTATCTATCTATCTATCTATCTATCTATCTATCTATCTATCTATCTATCTATCTATCTATCTATCTATCTATCTATCTATCTATCTATCTATCTATCTATCTATCTCGTCTCCGGAGAGTGAAGACGTGGTTTCGTATCTCCTACTTCTCGGATTATTATTACTGCAAGCTGAATCACCTATCATGGATTTTTATATCAATGTGCTCGTTGTCATTCTGAGGATGTGGTTAAATAGTTTTTAGATTAATACAAGTGTTGATTATCGCAAAAATGTGTTTTATATATAATATTCATTTCGAGTGATAGTTGAACACTATTAAATTTTAACCAATCAAGTGCACGAGGCGTGTCAGAAACAACAACGGGACCTCAATTGCCCGCGGCGTGGCTAGATAACAATGCGATTGCTGCGTTCTTCAAGTTTAGTTATTCGTAATATTATGCAATAATGTCAGGGGAAGGAGAGTGCTCCGTATTGGAAGTGAATGGTGAAAGGACTAGCTCAGGTTTACGATCGGCTGTCAATAAAACATACACACTAAACAAAGAGAGGGCCGTGAAGAATAAGCTATCCAAGTGCATAAATCCCAACGGCCTAGTCGTCAAACACACCAACTCAGGACAGTGTGTTACTGTTTCCTTCAACAACACACTCCATTATGAGGCGTTCCGAACTTGCCTACTCAACTACTACAGGCTTGAACTAATTGAACACAGGCAAGATAAGCACGGGGCCCACGTTGAGGATCTGATTACGACGCCAGTGATTACGATACATTTGTACCACAGTAAAAATAAACTCATGACACAGGGCAGTAATGAAAACATTAATTCCTGGCTAAAAGTAGATTTTGTTGAACTTGAAAACTCGACACAGGCATTCACCGAATCTACGCAGCCCACAACTACAGCTGTCGACAGCACACCAGCTAACAATGTTCGCCAATTAACTCATACGATGAGTGTACATGACAACATCAACACGAGGCCTGCCAACCCACCAGTGCTCTTGGCCATTGAATACCCAATGGATCGTATCCAAAACAACATAGAACCCAATGTTGACATTGTTGAAGAAGTACCTGCCTCAGATAACAATAGCATCTTAACTATCAATGGACATTCGTGCGACTGTAAACATCGCATTGGGGAACTAGAACAATCACTAAAGGCGCTCATTGTACTGTTTCAACCAACATTGAAGCAAACAACAAGATAAGCAGTGATTACAATGCTCTCAAGACAGAAGTCGCACTCCTGCGAGATGAAACTTTGCTGCTGAGAAATACAGTTCAAATCTTACAGAATGTGTCCTCTACCAACCAAACCGAAGAAGCACGTAATTCCCAAGCAACCACTTCATCCTTAGGAAATCTTGGCGAAGCTCAATCCCACCCAGAACAGATAAGCGCTATGAAAACACCTCAACGCGCAGAGGAAGATAAACAACAACAAACACCTCAATGCGCAGACGAAGATAAACAAAAACAAGCAGTCTACCCCATTGACGTCAAAATAAGCAATAGGTTCGAAGTACTTCAAGAAAAGTCACAAGAAAACCTACAGTGCTCTAACACGCTGCCAACGGACAAGATACATCGGGAGACCCACATGGAGACATAAAGACTGCTGATAATTGGAAATGGATGAAACAACGGGCGAGACGTGCTGAAAACCAACATGTACAGACAGCACGACCTGACTGTACACATATTATACTAGGCGATTCCTTAATGAAAGGTTTATACAGCGACAGGATGGCCACGTCAGACAAAGACATTGTTTCAATAATCCCACTGCCTGGAGCTGGTGTAGACCGGCTAACAGACAAGATTAGCAGGTTGGCTGTTAATCATAGCGTTAGAAGGGCAAGCGTACATATTGGTATCACCGACACCATGAACAACCAACAAATCACAGGGTCTCAACTGCTGGCACTCTTGAACGGATTACGTCACACTTTTCCTAACTCATCCATTTTCTTCTCCTCCATCATATCACCAAGTTATGGACAGCAGCGCCGTCTAGCTGACATAAATAACAACATCTTGCAGAAGTTCTGTTCTCAAAACATGTTACAATTCATCAACAACACAGCATCATTCACTTCACAGGCTGGTGCACCAAAAAAGAGTCTTTATAAGGATCAAATACATTTGTCTACATTGGGCACCAGTTTTCTCGCCAAGAATATCAAATATCCTGAACGGACATACCATACATCCAATACGGGATCGCGCCGGACACTTTTAGCTACTCCTGAAACTCAAGCCAGACGACATACTCCCGTCACATCAAGTACCAATAGGACAGAAGTGTGCAGACCACTCATAACCACTGCACCTGAAATCCAAGCCAGACGGGACACTACCACTACACCAAGTCCGTTAAATACTTTCACACAGGAGGGTAATAATTACGAAGATATTTTTCCTATTCTCCCCAGAAAGGAACCAACTCTCAGCAACAACGATGTGCCACCACAACCTCCTGTTAGCCACCAACCAGAGGCTCTAGTTGGTAGTCATTACATACCCATGAGACATCATCAGTACCCATTTCATTGTAACCCAGAATGGTTGCACCTCACACGGTATAGCCCAGCTACACTTCGTCAAGCACTTATAATGTCGCTATACCAACAACCAACACAACCTGGCATTTACTAGCAACTTAGCACAACGCTACACCGGATCTCGGTACAAGAAAGAGCCTCTCCTAGAACGTTTATCTGCATATTTGGTTACTACTTGATCTAGTAACGTATTAGGTTATAAGCAACTACAAACATTGACTTGTTTTGACTTTATATTAATTGATAGTACTTAGCTTTATAGCTTTTATAATACTTTTCATTGTCTTTTTACTGTGAGTGAGGGGGTCTTCACTGTTCTTCCTTCTGCTTACTGTTTACCGTTTTATTTCCCGTGTGGGATACTCCGCTTTAAACAGAGACATTGACTTGTATAGTCATTTATTAATTCTTTTGGATAACAGTTGGTTACTTAGCTTGTGAAGTAATTTTTTTTCAGGTTAATTATTTGTCGTATGTTCTTTAATTCGTTTTGTTCCGTGTTTGCATTATATTCGTTGGTCTAATTAGTTATATCGTTATAATATTGTAATTTACATATCGATTTGTATTACTGATATTTTGTAAGTTAATGTAATTGTGATTTTTTTATGATCTTGTATTTTTGCTTAACTTTGACTAATTTACACTTTCTTCATGGATGAAATGTCTGATAAGTGGCAACACTGGCTCAATAAGTCAGGAATACGCCTTGGACACTTAAACATTTGCAGCTTATTTAACAAGCTACCAGAGTTATCTTCTATTCTTAATCAAAATTTTCATTTATTCGGCCTTAGTGAAAGTAGACTTAATGATAACATTTCAGATGAGAACATATCTATTAAAGGGTACAAAGTGTTTAGAAGGGATCCCTGTAGGAAACAAGAGACAGGCATAGTAACCTATGTTTCTAATTTACTAAATGCTCACCGTAGGCTAGACTTTGAAACTTGCGAAATAGAATGTATCTGGCTAGAGCTAAAACTTCAAAACCGCACACCCCTGATAATTAGCTACCTCTATCGAAATCCCAGTGCTGGACACGTCTGGTACGAAAACTTCACTACCATGATAGATGTGGTTTTCGCTTCCGGGAAGGAAATTATACTACTCGGAGACTTTAACATTGACACCAACAAATCCAACATAATATGGGGAAATATAATTGCATCATACAATTTCCAACAAATAGTACAACAGGCTACTCGAGTAACAAAGTCATCTTCAACAGTCATAGATCACATTTATGTAACTTGCTCAGACAACATCATAGAATGCGCTGTACCCAATTGTGCAATGAGCGATCACTACCCAATATGCTGCACGTGGTCTAAACAAGGAATTAAAACTCCTAAACATAAACACATAAGTGTAAAATATAGAAGTTACAAACATTTCAACCAAAACGCATTTTTACAGGACTTGCTTAGTTCACCTCTAGACAATGTTTATCAGCTTCCTGACCCGGATGATGCTCTGGAATTCTGGATGAAAACATTTATTGATGTTTTTGATAGACATGTGCCGATCAAGGAAGTTCGAGTAAAACACCACGTCAAGCCACCTTGGATCACCCAGGAAATACTTGAAATTATGAGAGACAGAGATAAAGCACATAAAAAGCGGGATCTCAGCGCATACCGTACTCTTAGAAACAAAGTTCAATATACCATACGACGGGAAAAGAAAAATTACTTTAAGAACTTAGTAATGGATAAAACAAATAGTAAGGATATATGGAAGGGAATTAACACCTTGACAAACAAGTATAACTTCCGATATTCTTTACCATCAAATCATATTACATGCGACGAATTCAGTAATTTTTTTCAAACTGACATAGACCAGTTGAAGGCTTCAATACCTAATTCTCCTTGCAACTTATCTTTACTGTCATCGTTTTGCGAGAATAGATGCTCCGGCGATATTCTTTCCGACATACCGCTAATGACAATCACTGAGGTATTCACTTACCTCAGTAGCTTAAAAAACACAACCTCATCTGGGTTAGATGGAATCAGCAACCGGATTCTCCGTTGTGCTGCGCCAGTGATCTGTATATCACTAACCTATGTATATAATCAGTGTCTCACCAAAGGCCACTTTCCATCAGCTCTCAAAATCGCTAAAGTGTACCCTCTTCTTAAATCTGGTTCATTGGACAATGATCTCCCTAACAATTACAGACCCATTTCCTTACTATCATCACTATCTAAGCCACTAGAAAAACACATCCATAAAGTAACATTACAGTATTTAGTTCGCAACAAGCTTATTGTTGACAACCAATCAGGATTTCGACCAAAATATTCTTGCCATACGGCCCTAACAAACATGATAGAAAATTGGCACCAGAATATAAACAACAACAGTCTATGTGGAACTGTGTTTATTGATTTCAAGAAAGCATTTGATATGATAGACCATGTTATTTTAATTAAAAAACTTGAGTCAATGAAAATTGGCCCTAATGTAGTCACTCTAATATTATCTTTTCTATCAAACAGAAAGCAAGTAGTATAACATAATAAATGTCTGTCTCATACCACTACCTTCAATATTGGAGTACCGCAAGGCTCTATTCTTGGCCCTCTATTGTTTGCCATATATATTAACGATCTACCTTTGCATCTTTCGTCGTCCTGCGATCTATTTGCAGACGACTGTACAGTGTACACAAATGCTGAGTTGTCTTTACAACAAGAATTAAATAATGTAGTTAGGTGGAGCTATTCAAACCGTATGCAAATTAACATCACTAAAACAAAATCAATGTTACTAACAACCAGACAAAGACTTCAAACTCTAAGCTCACACACATCACTTCAACTTCACATCGATAACATGCCAGTAGAAAGTGTAATTGAGCACAAAACATTAGGCATAATCATTGATAGAAACCTAACCTTTAATTCCCACGTTCAAGCGCTTATTAAACAAACAGCGAAAAAAGTCTACCAACTCGCCAAAATTAAAAACTTCCTTGATGAGGACACAAGGAAACTATTCTATACTTCTCATATACAGACACACTTTGACTACTGCTCTACAATCTGGGACGGTTGTTCTAATTCAAACACCAAGCGACTTTACTCACTCCAGAAACGGGCCATGAGTCTAATTTATAACAAACATTTATCTGACAATCCTAGCCTATATAAACGCCTTCAGTTACTACCACTCCGCAAACGCCTGCTTTTCAATAAAGCTAAACTAATTCACAAAATCCTGCATCGGAATGCCCCAAATTACCTTTGGCCATTGTTTAAATATAATGCTAGACACAGTAAACGTTTAAATATATTACACATTCCGAAGCCTAGGATTGACTTATACAAAACAAGCTTAACGTACTCTGCAGCTCAGCTGTGGAACAATATTCCACAAGAAATCAAAGACATCACCAATCCCTATTCATATAATCGCAAATTACTCGACCACTATCTCAGTACGGATTATCTTCCCCCTTAATAATAGAGATAATAATAATAATAACAAAACCCTAGTATAACAGGCAGTCCCCTTTTGGTAGGCCAGTATATTCCACATGGCTAATAACAAGTGTCAGACCATTATCTAATTTTACTGTGTCGTGTAGTTTTGATGTTCGCATTTTTGCCCATGCCTTTATAATGCATATCTTTTATATTGTTGCTGTTCTCTGTTAGCCTTGAATGATGTGTGAATGAAATAATGTATGAAAGAGAGTGATAGAAGGGCAGAATGTTAGACGGGCCTGCGTGCCCAATTCTTAACCCTTTGAAAATAAAGTTTGTTCTATCTATCTATCTATCTATCTATCTATCTATCTATCTATCTATCTATCTATCTATCTATCTATCTATCTATCTATCTATCTATCTATCTATCTATCTATCTATCTATCTATCTATCTATCTATCTATCTATCTATCTATCTATCTATCTATCTATCTATCTATCTATCTATCTATCTATCTATCTATCTATCTATCTATCTATCTATCTATCTATCTATCTATCTATCTATCTATCTATCTATCTATCTATCTATCTATCTATCTATCTATCTATCTATCTATCTATCTATCTATCTATCTATCTATCTATCTATCTATCTATCTATCTATCTATCTATCTATCTATCTATCTATCTATCTATCTATCTATCTATCTATCTATCTATCTATCTATCTATCTATCTATCTATCTATCTATCTATCTATCTATCTATCTATCTATCTATCTATCTATCTATCTATCTATCTATCTATCTATCTATCTATCTATCTAATCTATCTGTCTGTCTGCCTGCCTGCCTGCCTGCTGGCCCACCCACCCACCCACCCACCGACCTACCGACCGACCGACCGACCGACCCACCCACCCACCCACCCAGTCAGCCAGCCATCCACCCACCCACCCACCTACCTTTCTGCCTGCCTACCTACCTACCTATCTACCTACCTGCCTACCTACCTACCTACCTACCTACCTACCTACCTACCTACCTGCCTACCTGTCTGTCTGTCTGTCTGTCTGTCTGTCCGCGCTATTAAATATTGATAAAAGTTACTGGAAAAAACGTCAGGACCATGTGTTGAAAGAGGAAGAGGACTATTGGAGAAAGGATGGATTGAATTTTATGCAACCGAGAGCAATCATCAACCTACTGGAATCGTCCGACACAGATCAGATCGCAGACCTTAATCTACGTACACACTTACTGGGATATTTTGCTCCAACTATTCAGACGAATTGCAGGCCCTAAACATTACAGCATCAGCTGAAGAAACAAGAAGGAAATGAAAAATAAGGTAAGAAATATATTCCTTCTACTTTCCTGTTAATTTACAAATTATTTATCCCGTGCCTCTAAATTCTCTGTCTTTACTAATATTACACATTGCACCCCTCTCGGGAATCTCCGTGGTGAAGTCGTCAAGCCTTCTGACTCGGGCTGCGAAGGTTGTATGTTCGACTCCGGGCCGCGTCCTTCATTTCACGAGTGCATTTTTTCGGAGACTCCCGAGGGTCGTCGCTGGAACTACGGAGTTTGTGCTTTGTGCGACGCTTTCCGCGCTGCGGATTGAAACTAAGCCATATGGGATAAAAACCCGGTGCAATGCAGCCGACCCTGTCGATTTTAAGCTAGTTCTTTCATTGCACCCACTCCCATACGAATCCGGATACGCCTTTGTGTGTCAAAAGAATTGACACGTCTCACATTACCGTAAAAATAACTTCGTTAGCGAGAAATCACTAGTTGTTCAGCAAAAGATCAAAGGAATGTCGCCGCTTTCAATGATTTAAGTTGTTTTTGGACCTTTCAAAGACATATTCCTTGGGTGGGGGTAAATATAAGACGGCTGGAAAAATTTCATAACGATGCAACAGACAGTTTTCAAAATAATTGATCGTGAATGAAGGCAACCAAATGTGGACATACTATAGAAGCTAGAGCACTATGTCACCAACATGTGCTCCAGACTACTAACAAATATAAAGTAGAGACAACGGGAAAGTCTAGAAGCTTGAGTACTATCTCACCAACATCTGGTCCAGACTACAAACTAACCTAACATAGAGACCAAGAGAAATTCTAAAAGCTAGAGTACTTTCTCACAAACATCTGGTCCAGAATGTGAAAAAAAAAAAAAAACAAATATAGAGACAAAGAAAATGCCTAGAATCTAGAGCACTATCTCACCCACATGTTGTCCAGACTACAATTAAATATAGAGACAGAAAAAAATGCCTAGAATCTAGAGCATTATCTCACTCATGTCTGGTTGAGACTACAAAAAATATAGTGACAGAGACAAAGCCTAGAAACTAGATCGCTATGTCACCAATACCTCGTCCACACTACAAACCAATATAAAATAGAGATACAGAGAAAACCTAGAAGCTAGAGAACTATCTCACCAACATGTGGTCCAGACAACAAACTAACATACAGGAGTAAATTCAGGGATCCTGTTCACACATTGAGGCATATTGTGTAAAAGGTGCTAGCTACTTATATTTGTATTGACCATTGGTCACTCAATTTGTTATGTGGTCAGTCTAACATCGGCCGACTCTACTTCCCTGGGCATATCGTGATGCCCACTTAAACTTGTTCAACCTTGGAGCACAGATCACGTAATGAAAATACACCTTATTGGAGATTCGAACAAGCGTATGTAAAGAATCCAGCCAAACAGAGGCCGCAAGAACACCGCATAACGAGAACACGGAAGAAGAACCATCTGCAAATCTAGCAATTAGAGAAATCCTGTTTGCGGACGACCAAGCACCAATAGCAAAATCAGAAGCTGAATTACAAGACCACATGAATAGTCTAAACGAAATGTGTAGAGAACTTATGAAACATGAAAATTAGCACAAGTAAAACAGAGGTTATGACTGCAGTTAAAGAAGAAAAGGCAATAACGATTCACCTAAAGCAACATCCCTTGAAACAAGTAAAGAATTCCAAGTACCTAGGAAGTATAATATCATCAAATGGTAAATCCGAAGACGAGATCGAAAATAGACGCAATAAGGCAAACCAACTCATTTGACAAATGGCACCAATACTAAAGAACAAATATGTATCAATAACTACTAAGAAAACACATTACAACACAATCTTCCTACCAACTCTATGTTACCAATGCCAAACCTGGACAATGACAGAAAACGAGAAAAGTAAAATCACAACAGAAATGATATTCCTAAGAAGAATACTCATTGTGTCATGAAGAGAACGAACGAACGAACGAACGAACGAACAGACTTTATTTTCAAAGGGTAACAAATTGGGCACGCAGGCCGTCTTACATTCGGCCCTTCCAATCACTCATCTTTCTTTCATCAACAGTGCATAGGAAAAAAACATTGTCACATGAATTTTGTAAACATAAACAATGCATATTACTATGTTATGAGACACATCAACCACCCACCCACACATCTCCCATTCGCTCCAACTCCACCACCCAACCACACACATACCCACACACACATACATGCCCCATACCCATCCATCACATCCCTACACCTACACATCTCCCCACCCACACACACCTCTCACCCACCACACACCCCATCCACCCACACCCCAAGCACACATACATTCCCCAACCCACACATCCCCCACCCACACACATCCACCCACCTACACACATATCCTCTACCCGTCCCATTACCCACCAACAATCACTCACCCACATATCCTCCTCCACCCACCCACACACCTCCAATCACCCAGCCACACATCTCCCCGTCAACTCACATATTCCGCACCAACCCACACACAAATTCCGCACCCAGCCACATAATCTCCCATCTCCCCCAGCCCACTCACAGATCCCGAGCCCACCCCTACAAACAACCCCCACCATCTCCTAACCTACACACACTCACCCACCTACATATACTCTACCCACTCACACATCCTCTACCCACCCATCCCCCAACCACACATCCCTTAACCACACACCCTTACTCATATACAATCACCCACCCACACATCCTCTACCCAACCACACATCTTCCACCCACCCATCCCCCAGCCACACATCCCTTAACCACACACCCCTACCCATATACACAAACATCCCAACCCACGCACAATCTCCCCGCCCATACACACATCCCTCACACACATCCCCACCCACCAACACATCCCCCATTCACAAACACACACCTCCCATCCACGCACACACAACCCACACATACATCCCCAACCCATACACTCATCCCCTCACAATCCCTAGACACACGTATTTATCCCTCAACCACTAACACACCATACATCCCTCACTCACTCATCAAAACATACATCTCCTATCTACCCACCCACACTCACACACCCCAACCACCAATCTAAACACACATCCCCCACCCTCACACACATCCTTCACCCACCCGCACACCCAATCACACCCCACCCACCCACACATACATCCTTTATCCACACCCAGCTCACCTCCCACGCAACACCACACCCACACACATCCCAAAGACACATCCCTCACCCACAGACACATCTCCCCACACATCTCCTACCCATCCACACATCCCCCAACTACAATCACCCTCACTACCCACACATACATCCTCCATCCAGCCACACACACCCCCACCCAGCCAGACATATCCCCTACACACACACACACATCCCCAAATCCATCACCCACACCTATCACGCACCCCTCTCCCAACCCACACACAACCCCCACACACATTCACCCACACATCTCTCACCCACACACACACTCCCCACCCATCCACCAAACATCCCACACCCATACACATCCCTCACCCACACACACATCCCCAAACCCACAACCACCCTACCTGCACTCATCTCCCACCCACCACATATCCCCACATCCACATATATCCCCCATTCATCCCATAACCCACTATCAATCATCCATCAACATATCCTCTTCCACCCACTCACCCACAACCACCTAGCCAAACACGCATCCCCACCCACACACACATCTCCCCGCCAACCCATACATCCCGCACGTACCCACACACAAATCCCCCACCCACCCACACAATCCCACCCCGCCAACCAACACATCCTTAGCCCACCCACACACACATCCCCCAATCCCCCAACCTACTATTATGATCAAACTCCCACACTTTACACACACATACAGTGACGATTGTCGTGAGCATTGTCGCAAAATTGTAAAGAAAATGGAGAAAAATTGTACATATACATTTTGTAACTTCAAATTTAGTGATGTAATTCAACTCTCTCTCTCTCTCTCTCTCTCTCTCTCTCTCTCTCTCTCTCTCTCTCTCTCTCTCTCTCTCTTTCTCTCTCTCTCTTCTTACACACACACACACACACACACACACACACACATATATATATATATATATATATATATATATATATATATATATATATATATATATATATATATATCCGAGATAAGATCAGAAGTGAAGAAATCACGACCAAAGTGGGGGTTATAGATGCACTTGACTTTTTTAGAAGGCAGCAGGTCAAATGGTTTGGCCATGCAAGTAGGTTACCAACTAACAGTATACCACAACAAGCAATGATGTACAGACCAGAAGGAAGCAGAGGAAGAGGCGATCACATAAACGATGGAGGCAGGTATAACAAAGCCCATGGGAATATCGATACATGAATCCCATAAGCGGGCACTCTCCCGCTGTTTATACTTCATCTCGACACCACAAAGTACAAGAGGAACACGATGAAATGAGATTATGAACAAGTGTCTACCGGACCGGCAGATAATCATCTCAGGTACCGGGTCTACACTGGCTGAACCAAGCTAATGTAAACAAGATTATCTTCGGATAAGTTGGGTTCCTCTTGTGAAATTAACACCAGAAAATTGTTGTGAATAATTCGAGGAAGGAGACCGACAGTTTTTTTTATTTGTTTTAATTTAAATCGACGGATCAACATCAAGGCACACGGGTGTAACCTATAAGTGCTCCGTTCTACCCCTAACTCAAGCCTGAGTCCGAAGAATCTCAGCTCAGTGCATGAACTCCGTAGCATTAGTGAGGATCCTGAAAATATTTTGGGAAGATTTTTAACTCTAAATTGTATCCGGGCAGCATCGTAAGTCTACTCTTTTTCGATTTCCAAATGCCAAGGGATGTTATTTTTACCTGCGCATCAATACAATGGCGTCCGATCTCACTACCCAGAGACCAGGGAAAGTTTTTTTTACTAGGAGTCCACGTGAAAAAATCCTGTCCCTTACCAGGGCTTGAATCCGGGACCTCCAGCACTCGAGGCGGACACAATACCTCGAGACCACTCAGCCCCCCCCCCCCCCCCCCCCACCCCCACCACCGTAAGGAGGCTGACAACCCCATCTCATAGTTGGTAACATACTTTATGTAACATGCTATCACTTTACTTCTAGCGAATTCTCTACCTTTGCAGTAAGTATAGCTTGACCTCCGTGTCGCACTGAGCTTCCCAGAATTTTAAACAGCCTAACAGTCGGGCTTCATGAATACTGTTTTCTAATTAACCACGTTTTTGGAAGAAAGCAAGGAATTTGTACGATGACATCAAATGTTTCAAACTCGAGTAAATTACTTTCAGGGACTAGAAGAGTCACTTGATTCATTACAATCTTCTCATCTCTTTCTTGTCCATTTAATGTTTACAGGAACACCCCCGATGTAATTACTCTACCGGAGTTCGATTGAGCCCTCTTAGGTCGAACTGAGCAGTCGATAGACTTGTCCGCTTGTGATCCACGCCCTTTATGTCTACTGCTTTTCCGCTGCCTTGTACAAGTGTAAATCAATACACAGACATTTATATCTCAAGTACTATTTCACTGAGATCGTCTGCTTGGAAACAAATGCACGTTTTCATTAATGTTAAACAGACAAGAAATTGTTGGAGAAAGGACACAGCGAGTACTACAGAAATGGAGTAGACATTGAATGTATGACTTCAAAAGAAAGTTTCAGCAGTAGTGTATGTGTGAGTTTGAGGTTGTGAAGATGAAAGGAGACGATTTCGCTCTACTAGAAAATTTTCAAACGACAAGGTACTCACAGCGGGTGCTTTTTGTTGCAAGAGTACTCAAGTAACAGCAGTGCTTGATCTGAAGATGTTAATGGTTTATGTGAAATTTTAAACAAACTATATTATGAAGATCAAAGGTCAAGGTATTGTTCTTATAGAAAGTGACACAATTCTTGGGTACTTATAAAACATATTTGTTTCTCGAGACAGCATGAATTCAAACAAGGTCAAGGATTAATCTCTGGCCATGCCAAGATGTCAACATTTATTGTCAAATTTGAAACAGACTATATTTTGAAGATCAAAGATGACGGTGCTTGCTCTTCTAGAAGGTCAGACAATTACTTGGGACTTACAGAAAGTACTTGTCAAGAATGCACAAATTCAAAAAAGTCAAGGATTGCTCTCCGGCCATACCAAAATATATTCGTTTCGTGTGAGGTTTAGAACAGACTATAACCGAGACCCACAGAGTGTATATAATCGGGCCACATAGACAAGTCGTAATTATTAAATAGCCACGGTGTCAATATTAGTACCGCACTTTAATATGAATTAAAATGCAGCCCGACCTCCTTTGACACTCATTGAGGTTTGAGTTTAAAAACAGACTCAATTTAACAGCACACACTCCATTAGTGAGAGATTCAGTGAAGTCAAAGCATCTGTTATCAGACCTATATATGTTTATAAATGCCTATATTACAAAAAATTCGTCTCCCGCGTAGAGGTTACCGTCTTTCTCCGTAATCATGTATATTCTCATGAGTAACGAAGCTGCGCGAGATTCCGTAGCGGATCGCGTCGCGTTAGTTACTTACTGGTGTACGTGAGCCGGTTGCTCAGAATGGCAAACTACTGGGCGTAATCTTGCCTAGTACATCAGCAACAGCTGAAAATGCTGGTATTAACTGCAACGTCCTGAAAGGGATATGCAACATAATATAATATGTATTACAACACATTATATTATATTAGGAAAGTTGACATATGTAAATTAAACTAAAGAAAAATAAAAGTGCATTTTAAACAGAAAAGAATTTACTGTTGAAGATAAATGCTCAGAAGAGAAAGCAGACACAAGTGGAAAATCTGTCTAGTATTGAACAAATGAACGTTATTTTCAAAGGGTTGAGATTTGGGCACGCAGGCCCGTCAATCATTATGCTCTTTTTTAGCTATTCTTTCATACATTATTGCATTCGTATATTTTCAATAATTTTATCTTACACAACAATAATATGTTTCCGTTCACTCGGTCTTAACTCAAGCATAGACCACTGACGTGTTATTACTAGTAGTAGTTGCTTCTACTAGAGCAATGGTTCTCAACCTTTTTTGACCCATGCACCCATATGTGCACCACATGTTCAGAATTTCATTCCACTCCATGTCATTTCCTCCCTATAAATTTCCCCCGCTCCTACACAGATACGTAAAAATGGCAGCTAAATTTAATAAAACAAACTAGTACAAGTCTATACCTCTACATAAAACGCGATTTGAAGGGTCCACTTACGTTATAAAACGAATTTTAAAAAGGCGAGAAGTACAGAACCGTAAAGTATGGAGGGAAAAATAATATCAAGTAATCTGCTCTTGTATTAACGCGATCTCGAAATAGTCTTAAATCCCCCCCCCCCCCCCCAAATAGTCCCTGGAAATCCTAAAATTCCCCCGTGGTTGTGGGGTGGGGTGAGGGGGGGGGGGGGTAATTCTCCACCGGTTAAGATCCAATGTACTAGGAGTGCATTATGTTGTGGAATGGGGTGGGGGGGGGGGAATTCTCCACCGGTTAAGAACCAATGTACTAGGAGTGCATTATGTTGTGGAATGGGGTGGGGGGGGGGGATTCTCCACCGGTTAAGAACCAATGTACTAGGAGTGCATTATGTTGTGGGATGGGGGGGGGGGATTCTCCACGGTTAAGAACCAATGTACTAGGAGTGCATTATGTTGTGGGATGGGGGGGGGGATTCTCGACCGGTTAAGAACCAATGTACTAGGAGTGCATTATGTTGTGGGATGGGGGGGGGGGGGATTCTCCACCGGTTAAGAACCAATATACTAGGAGTGCATTATGTTGTGGAATGGGGTGGGGGGGGGGGGAGTTCTCCACCGGTTAAGAACCAATGTACTGGGAGTGCATTATGTTGTGGGATGGGGTGGGGGGGGGGAATTCACCACCGGTTAAGAACCAATGTACTAGGAGTGCATTATGTTGTGGGATGGGGGGGGGGGGAATTCACCACCGGTTAAGAACCAATGTACTAGGAGTGCATTATGTTGTGGGATGGGGGGGGGGGGATTCTCCACCGGTTAAGAACCAATGTACTAGGAGTGCATTATGTTATGGGATGGGGGGGGGGGGGAGATTCTCCACCGGTTAAGAACCAATGTACTAGGAGTGCATTATGTTGTGGGATGGGGTGGGGGGAATTCTCCACCGGTTAAGAACCAATGTACTGGGAGTGCATTATGTTGTGGGATGGGGTGGGGGGGGGGAGGGAATTCACCACCGGTTAAGAACCAATGTACTAGGAGTGCATTATGTTGTGGGGGGGGGGGATTCTCCACCGATTAAGAACCAATGTACTAGGAGTGCATTATGTTGTGGGATGGGGTGGGGGGAATTCTCCACCGGTTAAGAACCAATGTACTAGGAATGCATTATGTTGATTTTAGCATGGGGGTTGACTTTCCCTATTACCAGTGTCCCTCACCATCAGGCGAGCCCACACCGACTTCTGAGGTACTTGTACTTTACGTCTCACACAAGAAGAACGAGAAGTCAACATTTAAGTCCCACTGACCGGTTTGTGGGTTGAACCCACTGCCTTACCATAAGCACACCGGAAGTTTACGCGCGAGCGCTATAATCCTATCTGCGACATCGACTTCCCCAAAACAAACCTAATTTACCAGACTTATGACAGTTCAATGAAGCCACAGAAATGTTTATCAGAATTATATTAATAAATGTATTTACTACAACACGTTAGAGATTATTCAACGAAACTGGAAATGAATAAATGAAATTACAGAAACAGAAGAAAACATTTTCAGCAGAGAAGAATTTACGTCGAATGTAGATGATGAGAAAATGGGGTGGGGAGACACAAATAAGAAAACTGTACTATTGAAAGAACAAAAAATTGAGCGCTATTTTCACAGAAAACTGGGTAATATTAAACTTATATCTTACCATAGTAAACACAACGATAATGCATACAGATAAAACTACATTTGTTTTCGCGTTTCCATCCTGTTTCAGGATATTGCGGTCAACACCAGCATCTTTCAGCTGTATGTTGATTCCTAGGCTAGATTACGCTCATCAGAAATAAATGGGGAGAACCGTTGAGGCCACTAAGACGATTACATAAATGGACACACATAGTATTATTTGGCACTCACAGAAGAAGAAGAAGGAAATAGAGATTAGAAGACACACTAGACAACATAAAATTTGAAAGCTATAATAGTTACCAACCGGAATCGAACCTGTCGCCTCCAAACGACGACGGCGCCTCGCTGCAGGAACAAGTGTACTTCGACGCACGACCAACTATGCACACCACGACTTTATCAGCGACCGGCTCCATACTCTCATAAGTCACTGGCGCGACTCGAACCGCTTCCAATTCTCGTGCGTTCACGTCAACCACGAGAGTATTCGGGGTTACGGAGAAAGCTGCTAACCTCTCGGCCAGGGAGACCGGCAAAACTACACTGGAGAAGGAAATATATGTTAATGAGGAACTATTGGAGGTGGTGGAAAATTTCGAATATCTTGGGTCATTGATTACCAACAACGGTGACACAATGAAAGAAATTAAACGACGAATATCTATTGAACTTCAAAGACAAAAAAACAAAACTGAATAGGTTATGGAGTGGGACAGATAGAACCACAAAAATTATATTTTTAAGACCATGTATTTTTCCCATTGCAACAAATGCCTTTGAGATCTGGACACTTACTAAACAAGCTGAACAGCGCTTAAATGCCTTTGAATATAAATGTTATAGACTAGTTCTAATAATATCTTGAATAAAGAAAAGTATAAATACATCCATACTTCAAGAGCGGAATATTGAAGAAGGTTGGCTATTAAAGACGATAAAACAAAGAAAATTGAAATATTTTGGTAGTTTGAAACATCATGTAAGGTTGGAGAGAACAATAATGGAGGGGTATATGCCTGGGAAGAGAGGAAGAGGAAGGCCAAAGAGAATATTTGTGCAGGATGTTGGGATGATCTCCAGATGGGTGTATCGGAATCTGAACATCTTGCTTATGATGTGATCGAGAAGTTTTAAGAAGGTTGTTATGGGAGCTAGGTTCTGCAAAGGACATGCTACTGAATGAATGAATATTAAACATACGGAGAAACCAGCTGTATATTCAACCAAATATGATTTTATTCTCGCAGATATTTTTTGTATTCTAACCTCTTCGATCAGTTACAAGGCTTACGATAGTGAGCGTCTGTAATCAATGACAATAGCAATAATAAAAGTAACAAAAACAATAATAATCAAAATAATAATACTCATCTCATCTTATCTCGTCTTGTTCCTCTTGTACCTTGCGGTGTCGAGGTTAAGCATAAACAGCAGAAGAATGCCCGTTTATGGGCTTCATATACCGGGATTCCGTCTGTAAGGTACTACTACTACTACTACTACTACTACTACTACTACTACTACTACAATAATAATAATAATAATAATAATAATAATAATAATAATAATATTTAAACAATTATATAATAATGATGAAACAATAAAAACAATGACGACAACCAGAAACCAGAATTGTGACACAAATTTAAATTTAGCGGCTAGTATGTCGCCTAGAAACAATATAACACTAAATATAAGCGTTAAAAACACAAACACTGCACACAGACATCAACCCGTCACTCGTCACCTTCATGTAGAAGATCCATTGCAGGACGTCGCCGTCATCAAAACCCGCTGAGAAGATTCTCGACCCTTTACCAGTTTTCATGCCCCAGGTGTCTCTACTGTCCCGTGTCCTCTTCCTCCAGCTGGTAGACCCCAACCTCTTCTCCAAGGACCCCCCCCCCCCCCACCCCATCACTGTCCTCTCCCAGCCACTATGACCTTGATGTGACCACACTATTCCAGTTCCCCAGACATGACAGTGTTGGTGGGCCAGTGTTCATCAATGTTCACATTTGGTCGACTTTCTGTATTTTCTGCTTTATTGTTTTTTACTATACGGTATTCTGTTGAAATTCTCTTTTTCTTCTTCAGCGTTCCGAGCCATTGAGGTTCTTTGCTGCAAATACAATCCGTCTCCATTCGTCTCTCTGGTGGATCTTCTCTTGCCAGTCGTAGATTCCAAGTGCTTGTAGGTCTGTATATGTATTATCTCTCCACCGTCTTGAAATGCCTCAATTTAATTCATCAGTCGTGTTTTTGTTTTGGTTCATTGTTATTGTTACCATTATTATTATTATTATTATTATTATTATTATTATTATTATTATTATTATTATTATTATTATTATTATTATTATTATTATTATTAATAATAATATTATGTATTATTATTATTAACATTATTATTTTCATTGTCATTATTTTTATCATTGTTATTATTAGCAATATTATTATAATTGTCATCATCATCGTTGTTGGTGTTATTATTATTGCCATTATCATTTCTTTATTGTAATTATTATTATTGATACAGGTATTGATAATGCACACTGGGAGCAAGTCGCCGATGAACGTGTTGCATGGAGGGTAAACATCAGAAATGGAATAAAGACAAAGGAGAAAATTATTGCAGATAAGTTACACACCGAGCGTGTGAGATGTAAGATGGTGCATGATGGTGGAAATGACCACGTGTTCACATGCACCCACTGTGAACGAATATTTACAGCGCTAATTGGCCTTATCAGTCACACTCGCTACCGCCATAGTTAAAAGTTATTATGCCTTTTTGAAGCACAAACTATCGTCCGTCAAGACGGCAAGGTGCCAATGGAATTATTATTATTATTATTATTATTATTCTTATTATTATTATTATTATTATTATTATTATTATTATTATTATTATTTATAATATTCCGGTTTCCTGGTGAAGGTGTTTCAAAGGCAGTACGCAATCTCGCTTACTGCACTCGAAACACAGCTGCGACGATTTGGCAGCAGACCGGCTTGCGTTGGCTTTTTTGTTATAAAATAGTATGGGTTCTGGTCGTTCAGAAAGCAATGGCAAACTGCTGAACGTAAACGTGTCGATAGGTCACAAAGAGCCAAAAATGATGGCGTTGACTGCAACGTCTTGTAAACGATATGTAACTAATTGTTATTATTATTATCATTGGTAATATTATCATTGTTATTATTATTATTATCATGATCTTTGCTGTTGCTATTATCATTATCATTATTATCATAACATGTGTTATTATTATTATTATTATTATTATTATTATTATTATTATTATTATTATTATTATTATTATACAGTTTTAAAAAGTACACAGCAACAAAAGATGACTAGTGGCTTTTCCATACAGTAATTAGTTTAGAGAACTCATACTCTGGGTGTGTGGGAGTCTCCGTGGATAAGTGGTTAAACCGCCTGCCTCGCGCTCTGAAGGTTCTGGGTTCTATTCCGAACACCAACAATCGGTTCACAAGTGCAGTTTCTCCGAGACACTTGAGGGTCGTCTCTGGAGCTACAGAGCTCGTGCTCTGTGCTACGCTTTCGGTTGGCTGTTTCCAGAACGAAAGACCGAATTTTTCTTTCGAAGGGTCACAACTTGGGCACGCAGGCCCGTCTTACATTCTGCCCTTCCAATCACTTACCTTTCGTACATCAGTTATCTATTAACATGATACATTCATAGAGGGAAAATAAACATTGTCAAATTAAAGTTGTAAACATAAACAATGCGGTAAGATAACGAGCCAAGTGGGATCAAACCCGCTGCAATGAAATAGACCCTCTTGTTTGTAACCCCCTTAGACTCTGGGTTAAGAAGTCATGTGATCGTTGACCGTTGTTTCCAAAGAGACGTGGCTATCTTTCAAACATGGCGGACGGCTGTTGTGAAATTGTGTTATACGAATCGTTGCCGTTTACTAGGCAGGATCAACCTTCAATCCAACAGGTAGCTGCATATCCTTTACAGGACGTCGAAGTCAACCGCAGAAATATTTTACCTGTTTTGATTTCCTGGCACGTTTACGTTCAGTAGTTTGCCATTGCATTCTGAACGACAAGCACCCATATCACTGTATGATAATCAACGCTTCCAAATCGCCAGCAGCTGTGTTTCGAACGCGGTATGCGGGATTACGAATTGCGTCCGTAATCGGCCACGGATGTAGAACACCAAAATTATTGTTTTATTTCGAAGATAAAGATTGAAGCGTCATTTATTCAGTATAGAGGAGTTTCGTTAGAAAACATGTGTGCTACAACTATTAAGACCTTAACACTCAATAAAGTAATGGATGGGAGAGATAATTATACGAACATCACTGGCACGGCTGCGACAGGACAGAAGTACTTCGACAAATGGGGCTTGAGCCCTCTGGTTTTCCTTCTGATTGGTCAAACTGGGCTTGTAAACCTGCTGGCTGTGGTAGGCCTAGCAGGAAATGCAATCAGCATCGCGGTGCTGAGAAAACACGGAATAGCCAAAGACAGCACCAACGTGATGCTCATTGCTCTCGCCTTCTTCGACTTCATGTTCTCGCTGTCATCGTTAATAAGGTACTGTAGTCAGTGCTAGCACTCATATGGTCATGTATTTAAAGATAGTACCTATCAGGTAGTGTACTAAATGATAGTACTAGCTAGATAATGTACTCAAGGATACTGACTGAATGACTGACTGACTGACTGACTGAGTGACTGAGTGACTGACTGACTGACTGACTGACACCTTACTGTCTTGACAGTTTGTAAAATGGAGTTATACCTCTCCATAACACAACGCTTGGGTTGAATTTAGAGACCATGTGTTGCCCATGCAGCATGATCCCTCTCTCGGCGTGTCTAGTTTACTCCAGAGGAAAGGTACCACCAATACATATGGAACATGACAAGCTGCAGAAGCTGCTGGATCAACAAAGCAATACTCTAACTGTCCGCCTGTTGCGGCTTCCATCCTAGACCAATTGCCGTGAACAGATACTAACGACTGACAAAATTAAATGCCTTTTTGAGATCGATGAAGACAATAAACAGTGGTTGATTCTGTTCACGGCATTTTTCTTGCATTTGTCGCAATGAGAATATCATATCAATGGTAGTCCGGTTCTGTCGAAAGCCACACTGTGATTCGGGGTAGACTTGATCTCCTAGGACTTGAAGTCTGAGCAGAACAATTCTGGCAAATACTTTCCCAACAATACACAGAAGTGAGATATCTCTAGTTGTAACCGTCACTCCGATTCCCCCTTGCTCTTGTACAATGTTATTATGCTTGAATCTTTTAAATCCGATGGTACTTGACCTTCTCGCCAGCATAGCTTTATTACCCCATCAACCTTACAAAAGTATTTGACCTTGTGAGCAGAGATGGCCTTGTTAGGATCCTTGAGAAGATATATGTCCACCCATACAGCTAAGTCTCGTAAAATCATTTCGCGAAAACATGCAGATGACAATTTCATTGTATGGCTCAACACCCCAGTCATTCAGTATCAGCAGTTGAGTAAAACAGGGCTGCGTGCTTGCTGCTAAACTTTTTGGTACCTTCTTCGCCGTTCTCTTAAGGGAGGCATTTGAGACTACCACTGAAGGCATATACCTCCATACAAGATCTGATGGCAAACTTTTTAACCCATCAAGACTCAAGGCATAGACCTAAACAAAATCAAGATGCATAAGAGAACTACATTTTGCCCTCTATAGTTTTAAATAAAATTGTATTAGTTTTCCCTTAGTGACCCTTCCTAAGCGAGGTGAATCTCCTGCAGGCCTGCAATATCAATGTTAAGACAATTGAATTCGGCATCAATCACAGCCGTTTTTCTCACATAGTCAATATTCGTCAGGTCAGTGGAAAATCTCGGACACATGGTTCTTACGTTCCAGGTTGTAAGCCGTAGCTTGAGGTTTCTATTTATCTTGTTAGTGCCAGGTGCATTGGTTTTACAGCCTGCGGATCAGATTTGTCCTAGCCACAAGCACTCAGTAAAGCAGGTAGGCTAAGACGGATCGGCACCCAGTTGGCCGGGGCTGCCCAGCTTGAGGCGGGCGGTAGCTGATCAATGACATCTGTAGGTGTCTCCCAAAGTCAGAGGCAACCCGTGGCGTCCCATGTCTAGGCCAATTAGAAAGGACTTATAACCCGAAACTCACATGTGGGTGGGTAGATAGGAGATGTATGTTTTGATGAGTGAGTGAGGGATGTATGGGTGTTAGTGGTTGAGGGATAAATACGTGAGTCTAGGGATTGTGAGGGGATGAGTGTATGGGTTGGGGATGTATGTGTGGGTTGTGTGTGCGTGGATGGAAGGTGTGTGTTTGTGAATGGGGGATGTGTTGGTGGGTGGGGATGTGTGTGAGGTATGTGTGTATGGGCGGGGAGATTGTGCGTGGGTTGGGATGTTTGTGTATATGGGTAGGGGTGTGTGGTTAAGGGATGTGTGGCTGGGGGATGGGTGGGTGGAGGATGTGTGGTTGGGTAGAGGATGTGTGGGTGGGTGATTGTATATGAGTAAGGGTGTGTGGTTAAGGGATGTGTGGTTGGGGGATGGGTGGGTAGAGGATGTGTGGGTGGGTGATTGTATATGAGTAAGGGTGTGTGGTTAAGGGATGTGTGGTTGGGGGATGGGTGGGTAGAGGATGTGTGAGTGGGTAGAGTATATGTAGGTGGGTGAGTGTGTGTAGGTTAGGAGATGGAGGGGTTGTTTGTAGGGGTGGGCTCGGGATCTGTGAGTGGGCTGGGGGAGATGGGAGATTATGTGGCTGGGTGCGGAATTTGTGTGTGGGTTGGTGCGGAATATGTGAGTTGACGGGGAGATGTGTGTGTGTGTGGGGAATGTGTGGCTGACGAATGTGTGTTTGGCTGGGTGATTGGAGGTGTGTGGGTGGGTGGAGGAGGATATGTGGGTGAGTGATTGTTGGTGGGTAATGGGACGGGTAGAGGATATGTGTGTAGGTGGGTGGATGTGTGTGGGTGGGGGATGTGTGGGTTGGGGAATGTATGTGTGCTTGGGGTGTGGGTGGATGGGGTGTGTGGTGGGTGAGAGGTGTGTGTGGGTGGGGAGATGTGTAGGTGTAGGGATGTGGTGGATGGGTATGGGGCATGTATGTGTGTGTGGGTATGTGTGTGGTTGGGTGGTGGAGTTGGAGCGAATGGGAGATGTGTGGGTGGGTGGTTGATGTGTCTCATAACATAGTAATATGCATTGTTTATGTTTACAAAATTCATGTGACAATGTTTTTTTTCCTATGCACTGTTGATGAAAGAAAGATGAGATATGCATTTTTTATGTCTACAACATTCATTTGCCAATGTTTGTTTTCTATGTGAATGTAATATGCACTTTCGATGAAAGAAAAATGAGTGGTTGGAAGGGCCGAATGTAAGACGGGCCTGCGTGCCCAATTTGTTACCCTTTAGCAATAAAGTCCGTTCGTTCGTTTGTTCGTTCGTTCTATCTCAATCTCTTTCTATCTCTCTGCAGCTCAGCTGTGGAACAATCTTCCACAAGAAATCAAACACATCACCAATCCCTATTCATATAATCGCAAATTATTCGAACACTATCTCAGTACGGATTACCTTCCCCCTTAATGATAGAGATAATAATAATAATAATAATAATAATAATAATAATAATAATAATAATAATAATAATAATAATAATAATAATAATAAAACCCTAGTATAACAGCCAGTCCCCTTTTGGTAGGCTAGTATATTCCACATAGCTAATAACAAATGTCACACCATTATCTAATATTACTGTGTCGTGTAGTTTTGATGTTCGCATTTTGCCCATGACTTTATAATGCATATCTTTTATATTGTTGCTGTTCTCTTTTAGCCTTGAATGATGTGTGAATGAAATAATGTATGAAAGAGAGTGATAGAAGGGCAGAATGTTAGACGGGCCTGCGTGCCCAATTCTTAACCCTTTGAAAATAAAGTTTGTTCGTTCGTTCGTTCAACCTCTTTCTGTCTCTGCACCTTTTAATTTCTGTTTGTCTCTAGTATTTCCGTCTCTTGTTGTTCTCTGTCTTCTTTCTTGTCTCTTGTTCTGTAACTTGTTTTCCTGTTTCTTGTGTTTCTTCGTCACTATCTCTGTCTAGCTCGCTGTCTTTCACTCATCATGTGGGAGGGGAGATGTCTGTGGGTGAGGGGTGGATTGTTGAGTTGTTATTGGTTGTGGGATGTGCTGGTGGGTAGGTTGGGGTGTGTGAGTGTGGGTAGGTAGATGGGAGATGTATGTGATGTTAGTTAGTTAGTTAGTTAGTTAGTTAGTCGACAGATCATCCTCATTGCACATCGAACCATTCAGTCCATAAGTTCTGGGATCCCCTCCTCAGCAAATCCCGCAGCGTGTAGCGGCTCATGACACCAGTTCTGTGTTGGTTAATCAACCTTTTTTGGCTTCCTGCGTAGTGTTATGTGATGTATATGTTCATGGGTGGGTGGGGGATGTGTGCGTGTGAGTGGTAGATGGATGAATACATGAGTGGATGGATGTGTGTAAGGGATGATTGTATGCGTGGGGATGTGTCTAATTGTGGAAGATGTGTGTGGGTTGGGGATGTGTGTGGGGCGTATATGTGGGTGGTGGATGTGTGTGGGTGTATATGTGGGTGGAAGGTGTGTGTTTCGCTGGGTGGTTGGGGGGTGTGGGTGGGTTGTGTAGAATATGTGGGTAGGTAAGTCTTTGGTGGGTGCAGGATGTGTGTGCGGGTGAGGAGATGAGACAATGAGAGAGTTAGTGTGTGTGAAAGAAACAAAAATAAAGAAAAGAAAGAGAAATATAGAGAGTTGAG
Source organism: Cepaea hortensis (assembly GCA_963921405.1). Classification (NCBI taxonomy): domain Eukaryota; kingdom Metazoa; phylum Mollusca; class Gastropoda; order Stylommatophora; family Helicidae; genus Cepaea; species Cepaea hortensis. The sequence goes on along the minus strand of OY992886.1, from coordinate 6,884,249 downwards.
CGCATGTATGTCATGTTAAGTACTATTCCATGTTTTTTTTTTCTTCTGTATACTCATAATTCATGTTATCATTTTTACTGCCACGTGATTTTCTACCATGTACTGACAAAAATGTGTGCACTGCTTATTCCATCATGTTTATGTCAATTTTAGGAATCAACGTAGTGAATCGCATCACTATTTGCATATGTGCATAATTTGCTCTCCATTATTTACAGTTTTGTGAGAATGCTCACGATAATCGTCAGTGTATATATATATATATATATATATATATATATATATATATATATATATATATATATATATATATATATATGTGTGTGTGTGTGTGTGTGTGTGTGTGTGTGTGTGTGTGTGTTTGTGTGTGTGTAAAGCGTGGGAATTTGTCCATACTACCTTCAGTGATTATGTGAGGCATCATGTATGTGTCTAGTTGTGAGGATTGTGTTTGGGTTCTTGGGTGGGGGTGTGTGGGATGGGAGATGTGTGTGGGTTGGAGATTTGTGTGTGGGTTGTAAGAAGGTGGGTGGGGGAGGCGCGGGTGATTGGGGAATATGTGTGTGGATGAGTTATGTGTCTGGGTGGGAATGTGTGTGGGTCGGTGTGGGTGTGTGTGGGTGATGGATGTGTGTATGAGTGGATGTGTGGGTGGGGGTATGTGGATGGGAGTGTGGGGATGTGTGTAGGGGATGTGTGGGGGATGTGTGTATGGGTTGGGGGATGGGTTTGGCTAGTGTATATATGGAGGGAGATGTGTTATGGGGTGGGAGATGTGTGTGTGTGTGAGCTGTAAGTAGGTTGGTTGGGGAGACGTGGTTGAGCGGGGAGTTGTGTGGGTGATTAGGGAATATGTGTGTGGATGAGCGATGTGTCTGGGTGGGGATGTGTGTGGGTAGGTGGGGGTGTGTGTGGGTGATGGATGTGTGTATGGGTGGATGTGTGGGTAGGGGTATGTGGAAGGGAGTGTAGGGATGTGTGTAGGGGGTGTGTGTATCGGTTGGGGATGGGTGTGGCTAGTGTATATATGGATGGGGAGATGTTATGGGGTGGGAGATGTGTGTATTTGGATTGTAAGTAGGTGGGTGGGGGAGACGTGGGTGAGCGGGGAGCTGTGTGGGTGATTGGGGAATATGTGTGTGGATGAGTGATGTGTCTGGGTGGGGGTGTGTTTGGGTCGGTTGGGGTGTGTGTGGACGATGGATGTGTGTATAAGTGGATGTGTGGGTGGGGGTATGTGGATGGAAGTGTAGGGATATGTGTAGGGGGTGTGTGGGGAATGTGTGTATGGGTTGGGGGATGGATGTGGCTAATGTAAATATGGAGGAGGAGGTGTTATGGGGTGCGAGATGTGTGGTTGTGTGTGGGTGGGAGATATGTGTGTGTGGGTAGGAGATGTGTGTGGGAGTGGAGGATGTGTGAGGTGTGTGTGCGTATATGTGTGTCTGGGTGGGTGGGGAGATTGTGTGGGTGGAGGATGTGTGTGGTGAGGGATGTGTGAGTGGGTGGATGGGGAGATTTATGGGTGGATGCATGGATGTGTGTATGGATGGGGCGTATGATGGTGGGGAATATATATGTGTGGGTGAGTGGTGTGTAGAAGGGGATGTGTGTTTGGCTTGAAGTGTTTTTGTGGGTAGTGGTTGTGACGAAACGACCGCGATACAGTCTAATCTCTGTATTATTTCCCTTTGATGAGATTGCGACGGGTTAGTCTCCCTGGATTTAGTAACAATAACTAGGAGATTCCCCGTCTAAAGTAGTTCGTGACGTCACATTTCGGGTGATTTCTAGAAGTCTCTCGAATGCCCCAGGAAAGTGCGTACGTGGTTTGCTCGCACGAAGGACCCACAATTGCCTCAAGGAACACGGGAAGGTGGAATTCTCCGTGACACTCGATTTCTCCGTGGCTCATGAAATTCACTGGGCCCGCGAAGGCATTGTGACGACGCACTTAGTGGGTCTTGGGCAGTCGCCAGTCAGACCTCATTGAAGTAAGATCGCGGTAATTCACTGCTGGAAGAGATGTCGGTGAACGCAGCCAGACGGACATCTGCAGTTGATGATTGTGATATCTGTGTGAATCCGATGTTCGGATAGAAGTTATTTAATGCTAGTGTACCAGATATGCATTGTTAATCATGAATGTTATTATCACTGCTCTATGCAAGTAGGTTCGGGTAATCCCCCAACTGTGTAGCAGATGTGTTAAATATCTGGTTAGTGATTAAATCCTCAGGGCAGGAAGTTGACATGTGTTACAATGTGTGGCTAGACTCAGGTAATGGTGATAAGTCATGGCTGGTTATTATTATTGATGTGTCATTTGCTTGGCTAGAATAGGATGGCAATTTATGTCTGATAGCTGTGGTGATATTATTCTGAGGACAAGGTGGTTATTTCATTGGGATTACCAGGTAAGTATTTACTGTGTGAAAAGGCCAGTGCTGTTCCTCATAGGCGGAAAGGTTTGTATTCACTGGATAGCAGTTGATAGCAAGTATTTATGATGCCTGAATGTCACTGCTTGTTTGTATGCCTGTCTGCTAGCGTGACCATGCGGGTACACTCGTACGTGTGTCTAGCCGACCGACTGGTTCCGAGGCCTGTCCGACCGACCGTTATGTTGCGTGTCTGACCCAAAGCAATAGTGCTTAACCGATGGTTGAACATAACCGACCGAGAGCGATGCGACGCTCTATAATCGAGGCCGTTGCGTCTATGTAGATCGAAATGTAAACCGAACCTGGTCTGTCTCTATTATTCTCTTCTTCAAGAAACCTGACTCTGATAATGGAGTAACTGAGTTACTGCAGTGAAGAAGTAGTAGTATGCTCTGAGGTACTTGGTGCGGTTAAGTGGAGCTGGAGATTTATGAGAGGGGGGCTGGTAGCCTCTCTAAAAAGGATGACGTGGCCTAACTAGCCACGGAACAGAATGCGCCTTGCCAACAGGAGCTGTGGGAGAGTGTATAGGTGGATGGCCACCACATCTGTGCTCGACCGGCACAGACATGACCGTCAGGGATGAAGGTCAATTACTAAAGGTCAAACATTGTTCTGGGACGGAGATCTTAGAACAGAAGCGGTTGCTGTGTTCTAAGTTTGTTAAGTAAGTTTAACACTTCCTTGTTATAATTTATTAGGACTACGTTAATGAATTGTGATGTAGATAATTTGTTAAGGGTGTGTAGTCTTTAATAAGTTAGGTTTAATTAGTTAATCCATGGGTGAAGGGATGGATTAATTGTTGAGTAGGTATGGAAGGAGGATATGTCCGGCTGGGCACCTCCTAGATAATGTAACCACTACACTGAAAGTGAAGTAGGTGTATTTCCTGGTTGATGGATGGTGAAGAAACAGGAGTGGACTAGCACCAGGCGAAGGATCCTTTGACAGAGTCATACAGTCGACTTGGTGCTATCGGGCTATCGGAGCCCAGAAGTGTTACTTAACACTGGTGTATTAGTGCTTTCTTTCGCAGCCTCATGTCTATACATGGTTATTAAGAGTAGATCAATGATGTTGATGATCACTTATATATATATATATATATATATATATATATATATATATATATATATATATATATATATATATTGTATTATATATATTACTGAGAGGCATGTATTAATGTGGAGATGCAGTGTAGTCCTTGTTGTAGTTGAGTACTCACACCCACCCCTCCATGTTTCAGGATCTGTTATCAGGTTAGATGCAATGAAGATGCAGGAGCTCAACCATAAGCTCCATGGGACTTGCTCGCTCCAGTGCCTATCAAGATGAGATGTGAGGCGTTACTGGGAGCAGTCATCTGAATCTGTCTACTAATACTGGAAGTCAATTGAATTGATATGAACCGGTAGGTCTAGGCTAAGACCACCGTCAAGAGTCCGACGAAGGTAATCAATCGACCCAGATAGGGTCAGAGACTAGAACGTCTAATGGTTCCAACCAGTGAGGTACTGGTACATTTCTCGTTAAATGATAACTTTGTGATGTTCCAGGAAAGGAAATTCAGGTGTTGAACCTAATGTCTACCAGTCATGCTAATGGCCAGTTTATTATGCTTCCGGCCCGGCTGGGTCGTTATGGGACACATTGTCTACAGTTCACGAAACCACAAGGGTGAATCTACAGTGGTGATCCTGTGTTTGAAGCCATGAACCGGGTCATATGACCGGCAGCATAGATTTGACATTCTGATGAACTGGGCAGGTAGTTGATACTTACCTACTTGAGTGAGTGAATAGACTTGGTGAACGGTTAGGGTAGTTCATACCTACCGAACTGTACGATAGCTGTATGAGTATATGTTCAGTGTTAATTCACTTATTGAGTCATGCAGTTGTGACATTGTGGTAATATGGAGGCAGTGCTCCAGTTATAAGTTGTTGCTAAGTGTTTCCCAGGAACTGGCGAGACAGAGAGCAACCAGGCTCTTGTAGATACTTGTGTAGTGTGCTATAAGACTGTTCTTTAGTTGGGGACCTGGAGAATTCTAGGGTCGACCCAGACGTCATCAGCGGAGTGGAACTTGTGATTTATAAGTCTTCGAGGGATGATCCTCAACAGTTGGTCAAGTGTCTCTCAGGCATCAGTCGTACGCCTGAGCATCCCGAGATCTGGATCCCAATGGTAGAAGTGACCTTTGGAAAGGAGAGACACCTTGGAGTTCTGGTCCACTGGAGGGTTCCCGGGTGAGTCGAAACCACGACAGGACAACTGCACGAACTTAAGTCACAGTCTCCGTGATGAAGACGAATCATCCGTAGATCTTCTCTTGTATATATTGTCTTCTAGTCAGGCTTTTAGCCATCCTTCTCTGTGTTGCATTTGAAGTAGTTAGAAATTTTGCTTGTTAGCCATGGCTTTGTGTATTAGTATGACTGGTGTCTTGTCCGAGCCCCCTTTGGGTGGGAGTCCCTAGGTGGGGAGGGGAGGTTTAGCTGTCCCGGCTTGTGTGGGGCCTGGTAGATGTAGAGTTCTATTGAGATGGTCGGAGCAAAGGCTGGGGATATTATCTATTGTAACAAACCCGTCCAAGCCCCGGGGGTCTTGTTACAGTGGTATGTGTGGATGTTTGCGGGTGAGTGATGTGTGGGTGTTGGTACTTGGGAGATTGTGAGTAGGTGGGAATGATGGGCCGTGTGTAGGGAGAGTGGAGGATGTGTGTATGCGTGGGAGATGTGTGTGGGTGGGAGATGCGTGTGTGCTTGGGGATGTATGTGTGTTTGGGGTGTGGGTTTGGACGGATGCGAAATGTGTGGGTGGGTGGGAAAATGTGTGTGTTGGGATGTGTCTGTGGATGGGAAGATGTGTGGTTATGGGTTGGTGATGTGTAAGTGGGTGCGGGATGTATGTGTGTTAGTGCGGGATGTGTGATGGAAGGGGTATGTGTGTGTAGTTGGGTGTGATTTGGTGGGTCGAGCATGTGTGTGTGGGCGAGTTTGTGTGGGTTCGAATATGTGTGAGTGGGGAGTTGTGTGTGGGTGGGATGTTTGTGTAGGTGGGTGTGAGATGTCTGCGTTGGTGAGGGGATTTGTGCGTGGGTAGAGGGATGTGTGGTGGGTGGGGTGTGGATATGGTTGGGTTATCTGTGAGTTAGTGAGGGATGTGTGTTTGGGTTGGTGTGGGGGTGTCTGTGTTGGAGGGGGGATGTGCCACATAACATGATAATATGCATTGTTTATGCTTACAACATTCATTTGACAATTTTTTTTCCCTACGTGAATGTATCATGCACTGTTGATGAACGGAAGATGAGTGATTGGAAGGGCCGAATGTAAGACGGGCCTACGTGCTCAATTTGTTAGTTAGTTGGTCGACAAATCATCCTCGTTGCACATCGAACCATTCAGTCCATAAGTGCTCGGATCCCCTCCTCAGCAAATCCCGCAGCGTGTAGCGGCTAACGACGCCAGCTCAATTTGTAACCCTTTTAAAATAACGTTCAATTCAATTCGTTTCAATTCATCTTGTCTGTAGCTCATTGTTTCTCTCTTTGTCGCTCTCCACCTTTCTCTATCTGTCTTTGTGTGTGTGTGTGTGTCTCTCTCTGTCTGTCAGCCTCTCTCTCTCTCTCTCTCTCTCTCTCTCTCTCTCTCTCTCTCTCTCTCTCTCTCCCTCTCTTTATCTCTGTGTGTGTCTTTTGCACTTTTATTTCTTTCTCTCTATCAGTGAATACATTACCTGAATAGTACTACCCCTGAAAGCTCACTGGACATAATGTTGGCGCTGTCATGGCTAGCTCCTTGTGTTCTCGAGTGTTCGAATGTCTTCTTCAAATGATTTTCTACAAACTGGACCCGACCTCACATGTCGACCCCGGCCTAGATTGGGCTCCAGGAATTGTCCAGGCCAGTAATAGCAGCCATCTTCATATTGTCCACGTCACTCACTGAGTGTCCATTGCTTTATTTATAAATGAGACTGGCACCACATACCGAATACACTCCTGACTGTGTGAAACGTGTCTGTACTTTATGATTATTATTTTTATCATTATCGTTAATATTATCAGTACAACTATTATGCTTATTGCGCTGAAGATCATTATCAGTAGCATAAAAAATGTCCTAATAATTGTTACATTTATCATCGTTATCATTATTATGCTTATTACTTTATGCTTATTATTTATATGCTTATTATCATCATCATCATCATCATCATCATCATCATCATCATCATCATCATCATCAGCATCATCATCACCATCATCATCATCAACATCATCATTATCACCGTCATAATCATCATCATTATCATGGTATCCAGTTTATGTATTTCCAACATCTATAACATCACACACAGACTTCCGATTGCTGCATACAAATATGAGACTGAAACTATATGAACAATACATTTTTAGACATTTGCTATTACTATAATTATATTTTGGTGTTAATAGTAATTACTATTATTACAATTATTATTATCCATTCACATATTTCAGACATATCTCCTTAGTCATCATCATGACAAACAGGAGATACTCTGTCTATGACAACAAAATATTCACTTTCTGTTCCATCTACACCATAGACCTGACTGATGTGAACCATCCTCACAATAACCCATGTCGATGCCTTAGAACGTTTCGCTGCAGTCCTCGTCAGTGCCAAGTGGCCAGAGTTGTTATATTATTTTATACCAAATATTTTTATTGCGAGTGCTTCGTATATATTGTTTTTAATAGCTAGCTATAAGTTATCTAGAAGAACTGGCAAAAGATCAAGAGTCTTTCTGTGAGGCTGTGGTGATAGCGACGTTGAACAAATCACCAGTTACATAAACATAAACATTCGTATATGAATCCTGAAAAACATTTTCATTTTCATCCTAAAAAACAACATGACTGCAGTTAGTTCTATGTTCTTTAACGCTCATACCATCGAAATCTACACCAACCGTGGAGGTAAGCATGGCTGAGTGGATTAGAGCGCACGCTCTTTAATTTCCTTTGCACTGATGTCGAGGTGGCAGATTCAATTTGTACACCAATCCGTTTGACTGATTATCAGCTAAATTAGCATGAAATGTCACATTAATCATCAGTCAAACCTGAATTAAATGTCACATTAATCATCAGTCGGGACACTTAAAGGAAGCACACTAGTACCAGAAACTTGGTGAGCCATAACACAGCAGAAGTTCAACAGCCAAGCGTACAATTCTACAAGACATGGATCAATTAATCAACTACACTACCAACCCATCAGTCAACCAAACAACAAACAAAACAAACTAGCAACCAAACAATCATCCAAACAATTAAACAACTTCCAACCAAACCAACCAACCATCAGCCAAACAACAATCAATTAAACACTCAACTAACAAATCAAATAATCAATTAAACAATCAAACAAATAACTAATCAAACAATCAATAAACCAAGCAACCAACCAACCGAACAATCAATTAATGAAACAGTCAACCAAATAATCACCTAAATAACCAACAAATCAACAGACAACAAAGCAAACAATCAAATAACCAAACAACAAAACAATCAACCAACTAAGCAACCAAACAATCAACCAACCAAAGAAACAAAACACAACCAACCAATTAATCATCCAAACGAACAATCAATCATACTACCAACCCATCAGTTAACCAAACAACCAACTAATAAGATCACCAAAATACCAATCAAACAATCATCTGAACAATTAACCAACTACCAACAAAACCATCTAAACGTCAGTCAACCAACAAATCAATTAAACACCCAGCAAACAATTCAAATAATCAACGAAACAATCAAACAAATAACTATTCAAACAATCAATCAACTAAACAACCAACCACTCCAAATAACAAATTAATGAAATAATCAACACAACAATCACATAAACAACCCACAAGCCAACCAACCAACTAAGCAACCAAACAACCAACCAACCAAACAATCAGCCAAACATACACCAAAATATCAGCCAAGCAAACAACCAAACATTCAACCAGCCAAACAACCAAATAATCAACCAATACACCCAGCAACCAAAGAACCAAGTAACATACAGCACATTACTCGCTAACACATTGTGAAGACGTAACAGACACCCGGTGACAAAGACACGCAACACGTTATATGCATTTAATCATAAAAGGACGCTGACTGCATTATTAACTGCAATATATCAAGTTTTCTTTATCTCTCCCACTCTCTCCCCCTCTCTCTCTCTCCCTCTCGCCCTCTCTCTCTCTCTCTCTCTCTCTCTCTCTCTCTCTCTCTCTCTCTCTCTCTCTCTCTCTCTCTCTGTGTCTTTCTTTCTTTTATCAGCATTCTTTGCCACTCCCACATCTTATCTAACTATGAGCCTCTCTATCTCTAAATATGTGTGTGTCTCTCCCTCCCTCCCTAACTCTCTCCCTCCCTCTCTTTCCTTCTCTCTCCCCCTTTCTGTCCACCCTCTCTCTCCCCCTTTCTTCTTCTCTTTCCCTCCCTCTCTCCCCCTCGTCTCTCCCCCTCCCTCTCTCCCCCTCTCTATCTCCCTCTCTCTCCCTCTCTCTCCCCTCTCTCCCCCTCCTTATCTCCCCCTCCTCTTCCTCCCCCTCTCTTCCTCCCCTCTCCCTCCCCCACATCCCCTCTCTCCCACTCTCCCCTTCTCTCCGTCTCTCCCCTCCCTATCTCCCCCTCCTCTCCCTCCCCTCTCTCTCCCTCTCTTCCCCTCTCCTTCTCCCTCCCCCTCTCCTTCCCCTCTCTCCCCCTCTCCCTCTTCCCCTCCCCTCTCCCACACCCTATCTCTCTCCCTTCCCCCTCTCCCACTCTCTCCCCTGTCTCTCCCCTTCCCTCTCTCTCCATCTTTCTCTCTCCCTCCCTCTCTCTCCCTTCCCCCTCTCTCCCCCTCCCTCTACCCTGTCTCTCCCCTCCCTGCCTATCTCTCCCTCCCTCTCTCTCCCTCCCCCTCTCTCCCCCTCTCTCAGTACATTCTCATTATTTGTCCTGAAGTAGTTTCTCGCCACGGGTCAGTGGTGAGAAAGTGACGTCACAACGTGTAGTTCTGAATGCACGCAGCAATGTCTGGCCAGTCTTTCCTTGGCTTGGCAGGCGAAGAGTCCAGGCTTCGACACTCGTCCGACCGTGGTCATGACTTTATCGCTGCAGTTCTCTATCAACTTCGCAAACGCCTGCTATTGGATTTCCCCTGTTTTTGTTTTTTCCTGATACGAAATTCTTCAGGAACGATAACTACATATATGCAAAATTTAAGCTATTTACAATAGTTATTTTCCTTAATATAACAATTTATGTTGCCGGTGTATTACATCTCCATGTAGGTCAGTACGGCTGTATGTATAAGAACTCGTGTTCTTTAACATCTGGAGTGCTGATACCAAGGTAAGGGGTTCAACCCTTACACCGGACAGTTGGACTAAAATGTTGGCCTGTCGTCCTTGACTTGGGGACGTAAATTACAAGTGTTTATTATGTGTTTGTCGGTTATAATTTTTCCCGATCCCTTTCATCTCGACACTTATGCCTAGAATATTCATGTAACCTTTCCATTCTCTTATAAGATTGTACTACTTTCCCAACAGAGTTACTCTCCTAACATTCCATGTTTCTACTTTAAATTTATTTCTCATTTTAAATTTATTCTTCATGATTTTCCCAACAGTAGCTGGATGACGGTCTGATGTCATCTGTGGTTCATGACTGTCCGAAGCTGACGAGCCTGCCCTAAGACAGCCATTAACGTCGTTCACTGCCTCTGATATGTGACTATTCATGAAAACTTGGGAAGATAATGTGGTGGTTTCTCCTTGACTTCCACATCCACATGGGGGTCTATTACCTCTGCCTTTAACAGCCATTTCCGGCTGTCAGGAGAACTCAGCGCCCTGCTCTGATCAGCTGCAGAGTTGTCCACTTACCCCGGTGGACACTCGGTCCCCAGGGCTGCGTTTGCCACACAGTTGGTGTTTCCCACCCTCTAACATTGGGGGATGGAGTTAGTATAGTTCTATAGTAGCCGTCAGGTTCCAGCGACATTTGGAAAGTCGTAATCTGCTTCCCAAAGGGCTTGGTGGTTACCGCCCTTGGACGGCCACCATGGCCAATGCGGCAACTTTTGCATGTGATGTCTATGAGGGCGTCCAGGATAAACAAGAGACAGTGGTGATAACTCTTGATCTGCAGGATGCGTATAACAGGGTCAGGTGTGATTGGTTTATATACATACTGTTGGACATGGAGGTCTGCCCATGCCTTGTCAAATGGGTTGCGGCAGTCCTTGATGAACGTAAGGTTGCACTGCGAATGGATTCCAGGACTGACACCTGTACTATTACACCTGGGTTGCCACAGAAATATGCCATGTCCCCAGTGCTCTTCAATGTCTACACCTTCAAAATCGCAGTTATTGAGACACCAGGTGTGGGTAGAATCTTGACATTTGCAGATGATGTGTTAGTGTACAGACAGAACAGGGACAGGGAAAGTTTGGCTAAGAACTTACAGTTGGCAGTAAACAGGATGGCGGAGTGGTGCAGGGATGCAGGGGCCGTCATAAACCCAGACAAGGCATCGATTTTCTGGTACTCCCTGGATAACCGGATTGTGAAGGCGGATATCCCGTGTATTATATTGAATGGATGTCCTTTTAGAAGAGAGAGTAAATTGAAGTACTTGGATATTACCGTCCACGGGTGTATGTCTTTTAAGGATCATGTGGAGGGTTTGATGGTGAAGGCTGGTAAGGGACTTCATGCATTGAGGGTGATGGCAGCAATCAGGATAGAGCAGGGGAACCTTGCTGTCTCTTTCAGCACATAATAATATCTGTCATTGAGTATGGTTTGGCGCTGCTGACAGCATCGAAGTGCCAAGTTGAAAGATTGGAGGACGTACAGAATGTGGCTGTAAGGGTGATCCAGGGGTGCACAAAGGACACACTAATTATATGCATGAAGCATATCCTGGCCCTATCAACAATTGCGGATAGTCATAGAGTCCGTCAAGCCATATCGTACCCGAGAGTTGCTGCAGATAGGAATCACTCCCTACATGAATCCATGGATATGCGGTGATAGACTAAGACGAGGCAGGTCCTTGATGGCACAGGCGGAAATATCTATACGTCAAGTGTGTGATCTGGAGACCATTAATCGTAAAAAAGAGTGGGTTAAAGTACCAGAAGACATGACGAACTGGCACAATGTAATAGTGACACTGTGTATTGAGTGCAAAGAATGGGCGACGGGCCGCATAAATCTGAGGTGCAACAACTGATCCAAAGTAATATACATCTAGGTTACATAGTGATCTATCCATATGGGTCAGTGGTGAGAAATAGAAGGAGTAGATGGGGCTTCATTGCGAATGCTAAGGGATGATTCTTGAAAAAGGAGAGTCTGGCATATGAGGCTGCGACTTCCAGGATTAGAATGGAAATGCAAGCAATCTGCATACCGTTGGTTAGAGGAAACCACTGAAATACACATTGTCTTTATCACGGACTCAAGAAGTATGCCTAGTAAGGTGGAGAAAGGATTGTTTTCTGTGGAATGGCTTCAGAGTTCACAGATTGTGAGAATTGTATGGATATTTTGCCCTGGCCATACGGAAGTGTGAGGGGATGAACAGGCTGCTAGGCTTGCAGAGAATGCACCTCTTGGTGGTAGATTACCTATGGACAAGGGGAGAGGTGGTCGTATGCCTGTGGGACCTGGCGGAGAAGTTGTGTGAACTGACTGAAAACCCGTTTGTGGAAAGGATAAGATTGCTGTGGATTGGCAGCGGTTCTGTTAGAATATCGAAACTGGGAGGGAAGACCAGGTGATCTTTCAATCAGATAGCTGTTGGAACGATTAGTAGTGTGACTCATCGCTGGCTATTGATCCAGGGGACGGAGCACGTATGGGAATGTCCTGAGTGCAGTAATGTCGGTTCTTAGCTCAACTCCACTCAAACAGCCAATTATACAACCAACCAACAATTCCGCCAAATAACTAACTAATCGAGCAACGAAACAAGAAACCAATCAGCCAAACAACCAAGCAACATATTGCACAATCTATATCTATAAAACAAAGTGTATGTATGTAAATATGTAAATATGTATGTCCTTTATTTGTTCGCGAACGGCCCATCCGATTGAGATGAAATTTTCTACACACCTTCCTTTCATTCCAGAGCTGTCAACTGTCATAGTTTTTTCTTCTTCTTCCTCCTCCTCCCTCCTCCCCTCCCAAAATACGTACGTAAATATATGATGATGATGATGAAAGAATCCCCGAACCAAAACGCTAGGGAAAGGGAAGAAAATGACGTGACTACACAGAATCGTCACACGGCAATCATCATCATCAAGTGCCGTGCCGGCTGGCGTAGGCGTTCATGGCTCTCCGTAGATCTCAGTCTTTGGTTTTTTGGATCAACTCTGCTGCTGATATTCCTCCATGCCACGGCAATATCAATAACAATTCATCTTTTTATGTGTAAGGAAGTTATCTACAGTCGTGTAGAAGGGAAGAACTAGACGAGTCTGAATTCGGAATGGCGAACTCTCTCCTCCTCTCTTCTCCTCCCTCCTCCTCCCTCTACCTCCTCCCTCCACCCTCCTCCTCTTCTTCCTCCCTCTCATCCCTCTCCCGACTCCCTCCTCCTTCTCCCTCTTTCTTCTCCCTCTTCCTCTCCCCTCCTCCTCCATCCTCCTCCCTCCTACTCCCTCCGCCTCCTCCCTCATCTTCCCTTCTCCTCCCTCTCCCTCCTTATCCCTCCTCCTCCTCCTGCCTCCCTCCTCCTCCTCCTGCCTCCTTCTCCCTCATCATCCTCACTCCTCCTTCTCCCTTCTTCTCCCTCTTCCCTCTTCCTCCTCCTCCTACCTCCTCCCTCCTCCTCCCTCTACCTCCTCCTCCTCCCTCCACCCTCCTCCTCCCTTCTCCTCCTCTTCCTCCTCCCTTTCCTTCCTCCTCCTCCTCCCTCTATCTCCTCCTCCCCCTACCTCTTTCCTCCTCCCTCCTCCTCCTCTTCCACCTCCCTTTCCTTCCTCCCCTCCTCATTCTCCCTCCTTCCTCTCCCTCCTTCCTCCTCCTCCTTCCTTCTTCTCCCTCTGCCTCCTCCCTCCTCCTATCCCCTCCTCCTCCTCCTTCTCCTCCTCCCTCCTTCTCCTCCTCTCCCCTCCTCCTCCTCCTACCCTCTTCCTCTTTCCCTCCTCCCTCTCCCTCCTCCTCCTCCATCTTCCTCCTTCCTCCTCCTCCCTCTTCCTCCCTCTCCCTCCTCCATCCTCCTCCTCCCTCTTCCTCCTCCTTCTTCCTCCTCCTTCCTTCTCCTCCCTCCTCCTCCCTCTTCCTCCTCCTCCTACCTCCTCCCTCCTCCTCCTCTCTCCTCCTCCCTCCTCCCTTTTCCTCCCTCCTCCTCCCTCTACATCCTCCCTCCTCCTCTCCACTCTTCCTCCTACCCTCTTCCTCTTCCCCTCCTCCCTATCCCTCCTCCTCCCTTCACATTCCTCTTCCTCCTCCTCCCTCCTCCTCCTCATCCCTCCTTCTCCCTCCTCCTCCTTCTTCCTCCCTCCTCCTCCCTCCTCCCCCTCCTCCTTCCTCCTCCTCCCTCTCCTCCTCCTCCCTCCTCCTCCCTCTTCCTCCTCCTCATCCCTCCTCCTCCCTTCTCCTCCTCCCTTCTCCTCCTCCCTCCTCCTCCCTCTACCTCCTCCTCCCTTCACATTCCTCCTCCTCCCTCTTCCTCCTCCTCCCTCCTCCTCCTCATCCCTCCTTCTCCCTCCTCCTCCTTCTTCCTCACCCCTCCTCCTCCCTCCTCCCCTCCTCCTTCCTCCTCCTCCCTCTCCTCCTCCTCACTCCTCCTCCTCCCTCCTCCTCCCTCTACCTCCTCCCTCCTCCTCCCTTCACATTCCTCCTCCTCCCTCTTCCTCCTCCCTCCTCCTCCTCCCTCCTCCTCCCTCCTCCTCATCACTCCTCCTCCCTCCTCCTCCTCCTCCCCCTCCTCCCTCTCCGCCTCCTCCCTCCTCCTCCTCCCTCTACCTCCTCTCCTCCCTCCTCCTCCCTCTACCTCCTCCCTCCTCCTCCCTTCACATTCCTCCTCCTCCCTCTTCCTCCCTCCTCCTCCTCTCTCCGCCTCCCTCCTCCTCCTCCCTCTACCTCCTCCCTCCTCCCTCCTCCTCCCTTCACATTCCTCCTCCTCCCTCCTCCTCCTCCCCCTCCTTCTCCTCCTTCTCCCTCCTCATTCTCCCTCTTCCTCCTCCCTCTTCCTTCTCCCTCCGCCTCCTCCATCCTCCTACTCTCTCCTCCTCCTCCCTCCTCCTCCCTCTCCTCCTCCTGCTCCCTTCTCCTCCTGCGTTCTCCTCCTCCCTCCTTCTCCCTCCTCCTCCCTCTTCCTCCTCCCTCCTCCTCGCCTCCTCCTCCACACTACTCCTCCCTCCTCCTCCTAATCCCTCCTCCTCCCTCCTATTCCTCCCTACTCCTCCTGTCTCTTCCCTCCTCTTCCCTCCTCCACCTCCCTCTTCCTCCTCCCTCCTCCATTTACCCAAGACAGACAGACAGTCAGACAGATAGTCGGGAACGGGATCTTATATGACTGCTTATATAATTTAAATGAGATGCTCTCCACCATGGGCTGGGCCGGATCAGACAGACAGACAGACAGATAGATAGATAGACAGACAGACAGACAGACAGACAGACAGACAGACAGACAGACAGACAGACAGACAGACAGACAGACAGACAGACAGACAGACAGACAGTCGGGAACGGGAACTTATATGACTACTTATATGAATTAAATGAGATTCTCCCCACCAGGAGTTGGGCGATGCCGGGTCGGGTCAGACAGACAGACAGATAGATAGTCGGAACGGGAACTTATATGACTACTTATATGAATTAAATGAGATTCTCCCCATCAGGGTCTGGGCGAAGACGGGCCGGGTCAGACAGACAGACAGACAGATAGACAGACAGACAGACAGACAGATAGTCGGTAACGGGAACGAGAACTTATATGACTACTTATATGAATTAAATGAGATGCTCCCCACCAGGGTCTGGGCGAAGCCGGGCCGGGTCAGCTAGTACTCTATAACACATCTCCCCTCATTCAGTGATGACGTAACAGACACCCAGTGATAAAGAAACACAAAGAAACTATATGGGTTTAACCATGAAAGGACGCTGGCTTTTATTAATAACTACAACATACCAAGCTTTTATATGTAACTAGCTGACCCGGCCCGGCTTCGCCCAGGCCCTGGAGGGGATCTATCTATCTATCAGTCTGTCTGTCTGCTTGTTTGTCTGTCTGTCTGTCTGTCTGTCTGTCTGGCTGACCCGGCCCGGCTTCACCCAGTCCCTGGTGGGGAGCATCTCATTTAATTAATATAAGTAGTCATATAAGCTCTCCCGTTCCCGACTATCTGTCTGTCTGTCTGTCTGTCTGTCTGTCTGTCTGTCTGACCCTGCCCGGCATCGCCTGGCTCCTGGTGTGGAGCATCTCATTTAATTCATATAAGTAGTCATATAAGCTCCCGTTCCCGTTACCGACTGTCTGTCTGTCTGTCTGTCTGTCTGTCTGTCTGTCTGTCTGTCTGGCTGGCTGGCTGGCTGGCTGGCTGGCTGGCTGGCTGGCTGTCTGTCTGTCTGTCTGTCTGTCTGTCTGTCTGGCTGGCTGGCTGGCTGGCTGGCTGGCTGGCTGGCTGGCTGTCTGTCTGTCTGTCTGTCTGTCTGTCTGTCTGTCTGTCTGTCTGTCTGTCTGTCTGTCTGTCTGGCTGGCTGGCTGGCTGGCTGCACTTCACTAATTTCCATTTTTATTTTCTTCCTTGTTCTTCTCATTATAATTCTGAGTAGAAACTTAGTGACATTATTTATGAGGTTAGTCGTACTAAAATCTTCGCATTCAATTGCTTCTAGTCTTTTTGGTATAGCTACTAAACTACTGAGCGAAATCATCAATCTGCTGAAAGATGCTGATGTTGACAGCGATGTTCTGTAAAGGATATGCGAACACAAAAAGTAGTAGTAGTAGTAGTAGTAGTAGTAGTAGTAGTAGTAGTAGTAGTAGTAGTAGTAGTAGTAGTAGTAGTAGTAGTATAGTAGTAGTAGTAGTAGTAGTAGTAGTAGTAGTAGTAGTAGTAGTAGTAGTAGTAGTAGTAGTAGTAGTAGTAGTAGTAGTAGTAGTAGTAGTAGTAGTAGTAGTAGTAGTAGTAGGCCTCTTTCAGTCCTGAAGGACTATAGAGTTGTGCCGCTGGGGAATCACCTGACAGCACCGCTAGTGACTGTATAGTCCAATGCGAGAGTGACAATCTCTGTCACAGTTTCCGCATCTGTAAGACGAGGCAGGTCCCGCAGTAAGTGACTGCGTGTTAAGCCTGTGCCGCCTATCCTCAGTTTGTTGGATTAGATTGTGCTCAAAGAGCACTAGTCAGTTTCGTACATCTCTTCTCCAGGAACATCTCTCTGTTGCAACTCTTTGTCAAGTGTCAGTATCTATGCCAAGGGTTTTCATATCTTGTTAACAAACATCCCTATATCATATTGGGGTCTTCCGGTTGGACTCTTCCCTGTGGTCAGTTCTCCATTCATCGTCCATTCGAGATACATGGCCCAGTCAACGGAAGCGTCTCTGCTTGAGAAGGCAGTGCATTGTGGTAATATCCGCTCTTTCAAGCCCGTGTTTGTTTGTTATGTGGTCTTTCCGCGATATGCCCAGGATACGTCTCAGACATCTCATGTGGAAGGAAGACTACGTTTTTCCTATCGTGAGTACAAGGTCCAGGATTCAGACCCACAGAGTAGTGTGCTAACAATACAAACTTTATATACTTGAAATTTCGTTCGCGTTGTTAGTCTATTATTTTCAAAAACTCTTTTAGTCAGCCCGGAAAGTGTTGTGGCTGCCTTTCCAATGCGTCTGCCGATTTCTGTCTCCGATGAAAGATTATCTGATGTTCTCGATCCCAAATACGCAAACTGATGGACTTTCAAATCGTAACTATAAATTTTGATTGATGGAGGCGCACCAATCTTGTTCCATCACGTGTGTTTTATTTAGGCTATGGTGAGCCCAAAGTCTTTGCAGGCTGCTGCAAAACGATCTATGAGCCGTTGGAGATCTTCTGCTGCATGAGTAGTCAGTGCTGCATCGTCTGCAAAAAGTAGTTCTATTATGCATCTTGATCTTATTTCGGTCTTTGCCTTGAGTCGTGATGGGTTAAAAAGCTTGCCATCAGATCTTGTATGGAGGTATATGCCTTCAGTGGCAGATCCAAATGCCTGCCTTAAGAGAACGGCAAAGAAGATACCAAAAAGTGTAGGGGCAGGCACGCAGCCATGCTTTACTCCACTGCTGATGCTGAATGACTGGGATGTTGAACCATTGAATAAAATGGTCCTCTGCATATTTTCATGAAATGATTTCACAAGATTTAGTAAGGTGGGTGGACATCCCATCTTCTCAAGGATCTTAAAAAGGCCATTTCTGCTCACGAGGTCAAATGCCTTTGTGAGGTCGAAGAAGGCAGTATATAATGGCTTCCTCTGTTCTCTACACTTCTCTTGGAGCAACAATAAATAAATATTCCATTTCTGATAGTTGCCCTCCATGCAACACGTTCAGCGGCGACTTGCTCCCAATGTGCATTATCAATGTCTGTATCAATCATGTCCCGCTTACACACATCTTTGTATCGTAGTAGAGGCCGACCCTGAGATCTCCTACCTGTCTGTAATTCACCAAAAAAGATGTCCTTTGGTATTCTACCATCATCCATCCTCCTAAAATGTCCTATCCATATAGTGATATACTTCACTGTAGAGGGAGAAGAGATCCGGGGACAAAACATCCCTGTCTTACTCCCAACTTTATGTTTTCATAATTTCCTTCTTCATTTCCCATTTTAATTGCTGCTGTTTGGTTCTAGTAAATATTTTTATTATTCCGAGATCTTTCCCATCAATGTTGATATCTTCCAACATTTTAATCAGTTCATCATATTTTACTTTATCAAATGCCTTAGTATAATCTATGAAGCACAAATATGTGTCTTTCTTTGTCTCTACTGATCTTTCTAATAGAGTTCGTAATGTGTATGTTGCATTGTTTGTACCTTTTCCTTCCACAAATCCATATTGGTCGTCACTAATATCCATATTTTAAAATCTTTTTTCTTGTTCTTCTCATTATAATTCTGAGTAGAAGCTTAATGATATAGTTTATGAGGTTAATTGTACGAAAACTGTCTCATTCAATTGTCACTGGTCTTTTTGATATAGCTATAAATATAGATTTCAGCATATCGCTCGGTAAATATCCACTGCTGTAAATATCGTTCAACATTTTGTTTGATATATCTACTCCAAATTCTCCCAATACTTCTAATTCTTCTATTGTAATTTCATCTGCCCAGCTGTTTGTCATTTCTTCATATATTTTACAATGTCAACGACTTTTTCTTTTAGAATAGGTGACCCTTCCAATTTACTTTCTTCTGTTAATTCTTCCTTTTCTCCATCATATAATTCTCTTATATACTCATTCCACCTCTTCATTATAGCACATTCCAACAATAATAGCTTTCCCGTGTGTGCGTTTCTTTTTTTTTTTTTTTGGGGGGGGGGGGGGGGGGGGTTTATTTCAAACATCCAGTATTTATTCTAATTTTTCTTCCAGTGAACTCACTGATTTGTCTGTGCATATTTTTGTATCATTCATTCATTCATTCATTCATTCATTCATTCATTCATTCATTCATTCATTCAGCAGCACGTCCTTTGCAGACCCTCGCTTCCATAACAACCTTCTGGAAAATCTCACGATCATAAGCAAGATGTCCCGTGTCCTATACACCCATCTGAAGATCATCCTCTACATCCTGCACTCATCTTCTTTTTGGCCTTCCTCTTCCTCTTTTCCCAGACATATACTCCTTCATTATTGTTCTCTCCAAACTTTCGTGACGTTTCAAGTGACCAAATTATTCCAATTTTCTTAGTTGTATCGTCTTTAATAGCCAACCTTCTTCAATATTCAGCGTTTAAAGTATGGATGCATTTGTTCTTTTCCTTGTCCAAGATATTCTTAGAACTCGTCTATAACATTTATATTCGAATTCGTGTATGCGCTTTTCAGCTTTTTTTTTTGGGGGGGGGGGGGGGGGTATCTTTAATAGAATTTAATTCAATTATTTTGCACTGCTCGTTTAACCAACTTTCTTTTGTCTTCACACATGTATCCCTTATTTCGTTATTTATCTTAGCATATCCTTGTTTGTCACTTTTACTTTTTGTTTTTCTTTTGTCCATCAGCATTAAGATTTCTTCATTCATCCATTTTTTTTCGTAGCTTTTTGGCTTCTCTCCGGGAATATTTCTTTTCTAGTTTGATGAATGGAATCCCTTAACATTTCCCATTGTTAATTTATACTCTGTATTTTAGCTATCGCATTGTATCTATTTTTCACAGTCTCTCTGTACTGTACTTGACTTCCTTTGTCTACTTTCAGAACCTCTTTATTAAGTCTCACGTTGTTAACCATTGTTTCCCTCACTTTTATTTGTTCGTATAGTGGTAAACGATCACTATTATAGTCCGCACCAAGCATTGCCTTTTCATTTATTAAAACATTTCTAAATCTGTTATTAATAAGTGTGTAGGCAATTTGGTTGTGTAGTTTCTAATCAGTGCTTTTACATGTGTATAGTGTCTTTTATGGTGTTTAAACCATGTGTTTCCAAATATCATATCATTGATATTTGCCCATTATATTAGTTTCTCTCCTCTTTCATTTCTTGTAGCTAAACCATAATTCCCCACTACATCCTCCATTTTTTCCCTTTCCTACTTTTGCAGGAAAATCTTCCAGGATTAATTTTATTTCTTGTGATCCAATTTGAGCCATCGCCATTTCTACTTCATTGTAAAAGTGTTGTATTTCTTCATCACTACTGCTTGTTGTTGGTGCATATACTTGTATAATATTTATATCTATTGGTTTGCCTTTGATTTTCACCATAACAACTCTGTCTGAATTACGCCAGTATCCATTAACTGACCTTGCTGTTTTTCATCAAATATAAATCTTACAACTTTTTCGTATGTATCCCCTCCAGATTAGATTATTGTGTGTGTGTCAGCTAAGATTTTGCCCGATCCCTTCCATATGATCTCACTTATGCCTAGTATATTCATTTACATGCTATGCATCCCTCTTAGAACATTTTTCAACTTTCCCAGCTCGTTTAATGTCCTAACATTCTATGTTCCTACTATAAAGATATTTATTTTAATTATGATTTTGCCATCAGTAGATTGTAGCTGAATGACAATCTGGTGTCACCTGTGGCTTATGACTGTCCATACCGGACGAGGATGTCCTAATACAGCCATTAACGTCGTTCACTATCTCTGAAATATGTTTTGCCATAGTGAAAATATTTTCGTAAATGTACAAGATATGAAAGGAATCATCATTGAGGGAAGAAACATCAAAAACGTTAAATGTGTAGTTGTTACAGTATTAATTTCAGACAATGAGCAAAATCTGCAACATTTAGTAGATGCGGTTGTTGCACACAGTGAACAACTAAGGTTAGAATTAAATTGTAAGAAGACAGATTATGGTCTTGTCACTAGGAAGAAGGAAATACCTCAATGTAATATACAGCTAAATGGGAATATTCTTAAACAAGTGAATCGGTAAAATTATCTCG
Organism: Cepaea hortensis; assembly: GCA_963921405.1. Classification (NCBI taxonomy): domain Eukaryota; kingdom Metazoa; phylum Mollusca; class Gastropoda; order Stylommatophora; family Helicidae; genus Cepaea; species Cepaea hortensis. The sequence continues at coordinate 6,863,076 of OY992886.1, read as the reverse complement.
GAACAGTCATAACATCTGATGGGAGATGCCTTGAAGAGATTAGAAATGTAGTTTCTGAGAAAAGTGCAAAGAATACCATGGACAGACAGAAAAACCCCAATGACCATGTCCGACAAGAAACATAGTATAATATGTTAACACAGCTTTTACTCTTCTGTGTTTCAGACAAAGTCCATACGTCGTATTATTAATAGACATTCAGTCTGCTATAAATCTCGACAATACACTTCATTTATACTCGATCCACATGATAGACCAACTTTGCACCTACCTCAGTGTTACAATCACTAGCGCCATTGCCATTGAACGTTTCGTCGCAGTCTTCTTCCCTTTCAAAGTGGCCAGAATTTCTACACCATTTCGAGTCAAACTCATTGTTACCTTTATTGTAGTTTATGTTTGTAGTATGGTTAGTCCGCATTTTGGCCGATATAACATGATTAGGCTGTTCAACACAAAAAAATATTACGCAGAACCTTTTAAGTGAAAGTGACTGGTGGGTGTCTAATAGATTGACTGTTTATAGCCAAGTTTGGTGTAACAATTTGCTGGGATCTGTCAACATGGCAATTGTTTTTTTCTGTGACATGACAACGGCGCTAAAACTGGCACACACTGTACACACAAGACAACGGATGTCTAGAAAGACTACTGCGGCAGACATGAAAGTCCACAAAATGATTCTCATCATCTGTGGGACCTGTTTGTTGGTCTTTGTTCCAACGACAGTTCTGGATAGTGGTCAAGCCGATGACTCAATCTTAAATCCTTATTTGCAAATAGTAATCAGACTACTATATGGTGTATACGCCTCGACAAACTTTGTAATTTACATCGCTGTGTCCAGAAAGTTCTATATTACGTATAAAAGCCTGGTATGTTGAAGTTATTAATCCAGTCAGCGTCCATTCATGATTACACGCATATAACATGGTGTGTGTGTTTGTCACTGGGTGTCTGTTACGTCATCACTGACTGCGGGGGAGATGTGTTAGAGAGTGTTGTACATTATGTTGCTTGGTTGTTTAGTTGATTGGTTTTTGGTTTGTTGCTCGTTTAGTTGGTTTTTTTGGTGGATTGTTGGTTGATTGTATGATTGGTTGTTTGATTGGTTGATTGGTTGATTGTTTAATTGGCTGTTTGGTTGGTTAATTGATTGGTTGTTTGCTTGGTTGTTTTGAAAGTTGTTTGCTTTGGTTGTTTGATTGGTTGGTTTGCTTGTTGATTGGTTGTTTGGCTGGTTGCTTTATTGGTTGCTTGTTTTGTTTTTTGTTGGTTATTTGTTTGATTGATTCTTTATTGGTTGTTTGTTTGTTTGTATTGTTGATTGATTTTTTGATTGATTGTTTGTTTGTGAAGCCGCTCAGCGCGGCCTTGAATGATAATGATGCGGAACTGATGAAATTTCTAGAACCCGTTGCCTGGCTGAGGCATGCTGGGTAATTTACCCGGTCAAAATTGTCCGCGTATTTCGCCTGGGCAAGTCAGTTCCGAGGCAGCCTTCGCTGAGGGCAGATGCATCAGCCCAGGTCAATAGGAGGAAACGAAACTGTCCCCCTCACACCATCTATTCAAGAACCTACATGAGTGACAAGGCCGTGTCACAGATATCTATCGAGCAGGTGTCAAAACCTGCAAAAGTTAGAAATTGTCAAGCCAACCGTCCAAAATATGCCTGGCGGAACCATCTCTGCAGTAACATCCCTGTAAAATGCTTGAGGTATGCTGGTAAATTGAATTGTTCACTTTTGCTAGGCAATGTAAGGCGATCTAAGTTGTGGCTAGTCGGATATTTATAAATTATTTAAGATTCTGTAACAAATAGCTAGAATAGCTCTGAAATTAAGGGATAAATTGTGTAATATTGTTATGGCTCAATAGAGAACAGAAAGCTCTCTTGCTGGAGAGATGTAAGCCGGCTGATGACCCCACCACATGCGCACGCAAATTGACCCACAATGGCCGTGGCATAAATTAAGCAGACGAGGGACGAAATGTAACCAAAGCCTGGATGTGATTTTGAGCTGAAATTAGAGGCCAACAGGGTGTGTAAATAGCGTCTAAATATGGACAGATATGTAGTAATGTGGTTTAGTAGTTGGTAGCTAATAAGGTATCCCCATGATCAGGGCGCATGAGTATTCCCTGATATATTGAATGCTGGGTCTGACCATCATGCGAAATTATATGGTGTTGATGGTTTCATTGGGGGAATGCTTAACTTGTGTCTGATTTACAGTCGGTGCAGATGTATCACTGAATGTTCTTGTTGTTGTCAATAAGGAGCTACTTATGTAGTATGTGTGCGATTTCAAACAATGTTGTCCTGTTGGGAGTGTATACAGTATGTGACGGAGAGTGTTATGTGTTGGCTTTTGGCTGTTGTATCCTGGCGTTATATGCATCGTGATGTTGTCATGTCACTTGATGGTTGTCAGATCATAGATCATGTGTTATTTGAGATCTGCGAATCTAACTAATGCTGAGATGTGATGTCCAGCTGTCCTCAATGTATGTGGCTGGAGCAGGGCTTAACCTAGCCAGTGTGATTAATGTGACAGACTGTGTCTGAATGGACAGCAGGGTTGTGTATATGTACATTATTAATTCAGATGCATTTGTTTTATAAAATTAAATGATTTTATGTTGTTTGCTTTTATTGCAGGATGTGACTCTCCAATCATAGCAACGGGGAGGACCATTCCTGGGTCTTTTCCTTGTGGGCCCTCCTTTCCCTCCAATTTCACCAGCTCCCCATCCCAACTGACCCGATAGACGATCTTTTCATACCATAGTTTATGCCTGTATGGTTAGAGTTGCAGGTTTTCTTTTCTGCTTGACTGGTTGGTTGTTTTTCACACTAATGTGTGTGTCCATGGCTGTGACGGTAATTATGTTGTTGGCTAAGTTGTGACTTTTCCTTGCGCTTGTCCCAGTCAACTTCTGTACACGGGTGTCCTGTGTGGATACCGATAGCAAGTACCCTTAGACTCAGCTGAACAAGACTGAGGTCTCACTGTTAGTTGGTGTCCACCCCTGCGGTTGGTGCTAGACAGCAGTTATCTCTAACTGTGGGATTTTTGAAAACCATTTACTGCATGTACCACCTATTGGCGAGCTCTGGGGTGAGATCAATAGAAAGTCCATCCTTATCATCATCATTGTTAGCCCTGAAATTCCTTTGTTATGCTCTTATTGATCTGTTTGGTGGGTATTCGGTCGTACGACCATGGATGTTAGGCAGCAGTGACCCCCACTGTGGGAACATAGGTTCCCTCCCCCACCCCTGTAATTACATCAATCAGTTGGTGTGCGTGGGTGTCCATTTAACTTCAAAATTGATTGATTGATTGATTGATTAATTGATTGATTTAGGAACCGACATCACAGCATTTGGGGCATTCCCATAAGCGCTCCGTCCCCATCCTCAGCAGCCAGCGAAGAGTTCCAACACTAATAGTACCAGTAGCAATCTGATTATATGTCCGTCTCGCCTTTCCTCTGAGCGTTGATCGTCGGCCAGATCCCCTCGTCACCTCTCGCTGTCGCATTATTGCCAGACAATGGTGATCCATTTGCTCCTCCGAGGTGAACACATGCTCCCGCAAGGTCGCAACCACATCTGCTTTGTCATGCATCAATATTCCACCAAGATTTGCCGATCCAGCCAATCTGTCTGCATGTTCATCCCCCAGCACACCAGCATGCCCCGGAGAAAAGATCCAGACGATGCTTGTCACCCGTGACTTCCGAAGCGAAGCAAGCCACTCTGCACGAAGCTTACCCTACTCAGCATGCTTTCTGAGTCAGTTACAATCATGATGTGTGTGTGTGTATCGTATTCTCCATCCAGCGGAAAGCTGCACTGACCGCCTCCACCTCCATTCTTAAGCTAGATGTTGTGATCTCATATGCCAGGCTCTCCTGCACCAAACATCGACCATTGGCTTTTGCTAAGAACCCCCAGGCGCTTCTCCTACCTCTCAAAACCAACCCATTTGTGTAGATAATCATATCACCTGAGCGAACATTATCCTGAATTAGTTGCTAGATTTCCACTTCAGTGGCCCCTGCTGGCCACTCCCTGCACTCCCGGCTCAATGTGACTCTGCACAAGTCTGACTGCTCCGCTGACGCTCTGACCCACTCTTCCCCTCTCCTAATGTTCCCCAAGGGGCACACCTGCATGATCGTATCCTCCGCCTGAGCCATCCATGATTTCCCTCTTATCAGTCGCTGACCCTTAACGGCGTCCAGCGCCTCATGCAACGGGTGATCTGCGTCTGCAGCTACTCTGAGGTATGCCTTCGCCTGCATCACCTTGAGCCTACCTGCAACAGACGGCAAACCAAGGATGTAACGCATACACACAACTGGGGTGTCTCTGGTGCATCCCAGAATGACTCGCATAGCTTCGTTTTGTATGCGCTCTAATTTCAACAGATGACTCTTTGAGACAGTGAGCAGTCCTAGTCCATAATCAATCACTGAGAGGATCAAGTGCTGGTATAGTGTGAACAGCATTCTCTGCTCTGTGTCCATTGCAGCCATAGTTTTACGTGCATTGAATCCCTTTTGAGATCTTGTCACAACCGTCTCCACATGGTCCTTGAAGGACAGACTCCTGTCAAATGTGATTCTCAGATACTTCAGTTTGTTCTCTCTGTTGACGCTTCTACCATCTATCGTGAGGCTTGGGACATCAGCTCTCACAATCCTGTTGTCCAGAGAGCACCACAAAACAGCTGCCTTTTCTGGGTGAATGACAGCACTCATTTCAGTGCACCAGTAAATCACATTGTCTGCTGTTGCCTGTAGCTCCTGGGCTGTTTGCTCCCTATCTTTCCCCTGCCTATATGCAAGAATATCATCTGAAAATGTTAGTATCCTTCCAACCCCTGGTACTTCTAGGTTTGCAATCTTGCTCGTATACACATTAAAGAGCACCGGTGAGATTGCTGATCCCTGTAGCAGTCCCGAGGTTAAAATATGTGGCTCTGAGGTCCATGCGCCCAGACGGAGAGCAACCCGACGAGAAAGTAGGACGGCTGCTATCCATTTCACCAACCAGGGATTGACCCCCTTCTCCATCAGTACGGTCATCAAAATATCATATCGAACTCTATTGTATGCATCCTCGAGATCAAGCACTACCGCCATCGTTTCCTGTCTACTCTGGAACCCCTCATAAACATCAAAGGCAAAAGTGGCTGCATTTGACCAGATATCTATTCCTGGCCTGTAGCTCCCCAGGCCTCTTGGAAGAAGCTTCCCCCTTTCCAAGAACTCTTGCAGCTTGACAGCGATTATCTTCTCTATCACCTAACTTCAGAACATGAGATTCATCCAATAAAGATTTCATTAGTTGTTAATGATGTGTTATCTTTAGTCTTTGTTGTTCAAGTATGTTTGTTCCATTCATTAATCTTGGTCCAGCCCATCTCAGTGATGTATTGTCTGGGGTATACAACAGTATACTCCCCGCCTGAAAAACTCCTTAAATTTTCTGTCTCTCTATCCTTTTTCTTGTTAACTGAGGGGAATGTATCAGGTGCTCTTTCTCTCTTTCTTCTTATTATCTTTTACTTCTCTGGCCCACTAGAAGTCAGTGTTGCGCTTCTTCATCTTTGCGCACTTAAGTGTAGGAAATTATATCTTCCTGTCCGTTATATTGTCCCTCTTGTTACATTTGGTTTATTGATTTTTTTGTTGGTTGTGTAATTGGTTGTTTGGTTGGTTATTTTATTTGTTTTTATGTTGGTTATTTGATTAGTTGTTTGCATTTTTGTTTGGTTGATTGTTTGGTTTGTTGTTTGAATGGTTGTTTGGTTGGCTGCTTGTTTGGTTGTTTGGTTGTTTGGTTGATTGTTTGGTTGTTTGATTGGTTGTTTGTTTGATTGTCTGATTGGTGATTTGGTTGGATATTTGGCTGGTTGTTTGGTTGTTGTTTGATCGGCTGTTTTTTTTTGGGGGGGGGGGAGGGGGGGGGGGTTGGTTGTTTGATTGATTGTTTCGCTGGGGTTTTGATTGGTTGTATGATTGGTTGTTTGATTGGTGGTTTGATTGGTGGTTTGGTTGGTTGATTGGTTGTTATGTTTATTGGTTATTTGGTTTGATGTTTGATTGGTTGTTTGATTGTTTGTTTGGTTAGTTGTTATGTTGGCTGTTTGATTGGTTGTTTGGTTGATTGTTTGGTTTGGTTGGTTGGTTGGTTTGGTTTGTTGGTTGATTTGGTTTGTTGGTTGATTTGGTTTGTTGGTTGATTTGGTTTGTTGGTTGGTTGTGTGGTTGGTTTAGTTGATTGGTTGTTTGTTTGTTAGGTTGTTTGTTTGTTAGGTTGCTTGTTGATTGGTTGGTTGGTTTGGTTGGTTGTCTGGTTGATTGTTTAGTTGGTTGATTATTTGATTATCTAGTTGATTGTTTGTTGATTATTTGCTCTGTTGGTTATTTGTTTAGTTTATTTTTTAGTTGGTTGTTTGATTTGTTGCTTGGTTGTTCGTATTGTTGGTTTGTTTATAGTATTGGTTGGTTGGTTGTTAGGTTGATTGTATTTGTTGGTTTGTTGTTTGGTTGTATTTTGGTTGTTGTTTTTTTTAAATGGTTGTTTAGTTGTTTGATTGTTTGTTTGTTTGGTTGGTTCGTTGTTTGGTTGAATGTTTATTTGGTTGGTTGTTTGGTTGATTGCTTGGTTACTTGTTTGGTTGGTTGGTTGTTAGTTTGGTTGTATGGTTGGTTATATTGTTGGTTGTATGTGTCAGAGTCTCCCCTATAGTTACAACGCGTCGTCTTCGACGGTGCCAGGCAAGTACAGCAAGGCTCAACTCTGAGCCTCGTTAACCACTCTAGTTACAACGCGGCGTCTTCGACGGCGCCAGGCAAGTACAGCCAAGCTCAACTCTGAGCAACGCTAACCACGCTGTGTGTCAGAGATGGTCAGTCGGTACAGGCGTGGAACACGCAGTCCACGCAGGGGGACACAACCCCGACTGCCGAGAACTCTGAGCGGTTAGCCAGACGGCTTGGAAACGTTGTAGTGGACTGACGGTTTGAATGGTGCTTGTGATGAATTTCGTGTTTGAGCGCAAATCGATAGCACGCCTGTGTGAGTTTAGGAGACTGTGCGCCTGGGTTGTAGAGTTGTAAGTGTATTGCATTTATGTATTTATTGATTGCATGTATTGATTGTATTATGGCATCGCGAATTGTGATTGCGCGATGCATGTAACGATTGCGAGGAGTGAGCTGCGAGAATAAAGTGTTTGAATTGTTGTTGCAGAGTGTCACGTTAAGTTATTCTGTGACTGTGTTTAGTATCACATTTGTCAGCATATACGAGCCTGAGTTCTTGCCTAAGGCAAGATCCTGACAGTATGGTTGATTGATCGTTGAGACAAACAGCTTACGTGGGTCATGTGATGAGAAGAAAGGCATTGGAGAACATCGTGACAACTGGAAAGATCGAGGGTAAAAGAGGGTAAGCAAGAGAAATGATGCTGGATGGATTGAGACGGGGGCATGGAGGAATATCATCAGCAGAGTTGATCCAGAACACCAGAGACCGATATCTGTGGAGAGCCATGAACGCCTACGCCAGCTGGCAGAACACTTTATGATGGTGATGCTGCTTGGTTGTATGGTTGGTTGTTTATTTAGTTGGTTGATTTTTTTATTTATTATTTGGTTTGTGATTTGGTTGGTTGTTTGGTTGGTGGTTTGGTTGATTGCTTTGTTGTTTGGTTGATTATTATGTTGATTGTTTGGTTGGTTGATTGATTGATTGTTTGACTGATTGTGTGGTTGGTTGATGAATACTTGGGAGATTACTCCTATGGAAATCAAGACGGTGTAGAGACTTTCCGCCAGTCCCGACAATACCTGGAACATTACTCCTATAGAAATCAGGTTGGTGTAGAGACTTTCAGCCAGTCCCGACAATACCTGAAAGATTACTCCTACAGAAACCAGGTTGATGTAGAGACTTTCCGCCAGTCCCGACAATAACTGGAAGATTACTCCTATGGAAACCAGGTTGGGGTAGAGACTTTCCGCCAGTCCCGACAATAACTGGAAGATTACTCCTATGGAAACCAGGTTGGGGTAGAGACTTTCCGCCAGTCCCGAAAAACCTGGAAGATTGCTCCTATAGAAATCGGGTTGGTGTAGAGGCTTTCTGCCAGTCCCGACAATACATGGAAGATTACTCCTATGGAAATCAGATTGGTGTAGAGCCTTTCCGCCAGTCCCCACAAACCTGGAAGATTGCTCCTATAGAAATCGGGTTGGTGTAGAGACTTCCCGCCAGTCCCGACAATACATGGAAGATTACTCCTATAGAAATCAGGTTGGTGTAGAGACTTTCCGCCAGTCCCGACAAACCTGGAAGATTGCTCCTATAGAAATCGGGTTGGTGTAGAGACTTTCCGCCAGTCCCAACAATACATGGAAGATTGCTCCTATAGAAATCAGGTTGGTGTAGAGACTTTCCGCCAGTCCCGACAAACCTGGAAGATTGCTCCTATAGAAATCGGGTTGGTGTAGAGACTTTCCGCCAGTCCCGACAAACCTGGAAGATTGCTCCTATAGAAATCGGGTTGGTGTAGAGGCTTTCTGCCAGTCCCGACAATGCATGGAAGATTGCTCCTATAGAAATCGGGTTGGTGTAGAGACTTTCCGCCAGTCCCGACAATGCATGGAAGATTACTCCTATGGAAATCAGGTTGGTGTAGAGACTTTCCGCCAGTCCCGACAGACCTGGAAGATTGCTCCTATAGAAATTAGGTTGGTGTAGAGACTTTCCGCATCATTTCAACATGGACCGTCTTACAGAGTTCACCTGTCCCTCTCCAATCTCAGAATCCAGCGGGGTGTGTAACGCCGGTAGTAAAGCTTCACATCTACTGATGTAACCGGTCATGATTAACTGATTCAGTGTCGATGGATAATATATCGCCACATATAACTGTCATGAAGTAGAAGGAGATCGTGTGAGTGATGATGATGAAGTAGTTGCCGCAGTTTATCGCGTTGATAATGAACGATATTCACGAACCTTGAAGCAATGACAGGACGAAGGTTGTTTCATAAAAGGTTGTTTCATTGTTTCTTCTTATTAAACGGTTCACATTGTTTCACAGGATCACGCAATCATACAACGAATATACTATTACTAAACTGATTTACGATACTACCACTACCAACAAATCGGCGGCAATATAGTTTGCCATTGCCGAACTCTTGCTTCGGAGCCATGCGTCTGATACTATGGTCTCCGCTCGAGTGACGAATTTTCCAACTGTTCTTTCAATCCTGTGTTCATTTACAGTGCACACTTCGCTCAAAGCGAATTGCGCACTCAAACACACCAAGAGCAAACTTTTGCCTCTTGACATTCACAACCGCCCAAAGAAAAATGGGTGGGATTTGAGAAAGAAATCACATACATGTTTAACTTAACAATCTAAACTTACTTTAAATTAACTATATTGATAATACCATGATATGGCATCACTGTGGAAACACCATATTTCAGACGGGTGTTGCGTACGTCCTTGTCAAGAGCCTGAGAGACCATGATGTACGGAGGGACATGCAGTATGTCAGTATGTAAACTTGTCCCGACTTAAATACCCGAGACGGTAAAGCGTCTCGTGGTTGTAAATGGGAGATACCCATTACTCTGAGCGACATAACATGACTTGCAGCTGAAAGGTATGCGCCATCATCATCAGAACCTTCACAGATATTCGCTCTCATCACGACGCTTCGAGACGCCTCTAGATCTCTGGCGATGACACCCTCCTCGTGCACCTTCATACCCACGGTTTCTGCCATCTCCTGTGTCCACCACGACGCGTGGAGAAGCCTCTAGATCTCTGGCCATGTCTCCTGATTCGTGCACCTTTATGCCCCAGGTGTCTGCCATCTCCCGTGCCCATCACGACGTGTGGAGAAGCCTCTAGATCTCTGGCCATGACTCCCGATTCGTACACTTTCATGCCCCAGGTGTCTGCCATCTCCTGTGTCCATTTTCGAGCTGATCGAACCCAGCCTCTTCTTCCATGAACCACGCCCCCATCACCGTTCTCCCCATCATCGTTCTCCCCATCACCGTTCTCCCCATCACCGTTCTCCCCATCACCGTTCTCCCCATCATCGTTCTCCCCATCACCGTTCTCCCCATCACCGTTCTCCCCATCACCGTTCTCCCCATCACCCTTCTCCCCATCACCGTTCTCCACATCACCGTTCTCCCCATCACCGTTCTCCCCATCACCGTTCTCCCCATCACCGTTCTCCCCATCACCGTTCTCCCCATCACCGTTCTCCCCATCACCGTTCTCCCCATCACCGTTCTCCCCATTACCGTTCTCCACATCACCGTTCTCCCCATCACCGTTCTCCCCATCACCGTTCTCCACATCACCGTTCTCCCCATCACCGTTCTCCCCAAGCCGCTCTCGAGTTTAATACGGTCAAAGTATTCCAGTTTCCCAGACATGATGCTGTGAGTGATTGTGTTTTCTTCCATGTCTTGTAGAATTGTACGCTTGGTTGTTGAAGTTCTGCTGTGTTCTGGCTCACCATGTTTCCGGTACTAGTGTGCTTCCTTAAAGTGTCCCGACTGATGATTAATGTGACATTTCATGCTTGTTTGAATAATGATTAATGTGATATTTCATGCTAGTTCATCTGATGATTAATGTGACATTTCATGCTAGTTCAGTTGATCATTAATGTGACATTTCATATTAATTCAGCTGATGATTAATGTGATATTGTATGCTAGTTTAATAGATGATTAATCTGAGATTTTATGCAAGTTCAGCTGATTATTAATGTGATATTTAATGCTAGTTCATCCTATATTGATGTGTAATTATACTGTAGTTCAGCTGATGATTAATGTGACATTTCATTCTAGTTCGGTTGATATGGTGATGTCTCATTTTAGTGTAGTTCAGCTAATGATTGATGTATCATCTTATTGTAGTTCGGCTGTTTATTGATGTGCTAGTTTATTGTTGTTCAGTTTATTACTAATATCATATTTCACGCTGTCATTTTTTAATGTAGTTCAGCTGCTGATTAATGTGATATTTCACGCTAGTTCGGTTGATATTTTATGTGTTATTTTACTGTATTTTATTTATGGGATTTAGCGGCAGTATCGCAACTCTGGCTTTTCCAGTTTTAATTTCTTCAGTAAAACACTTGAAGTATACCACAGACTGTGCCTTTCTACAGTCAAACACCATATCCGACAGACCTGGCAGCACTGCCTGCCACTTGGTGATGGCTGTGTTGTTCTGTCTCTCCGTCGCCTCTACCACGTTTACCAAAGACAAGCAGAGATCGTCGTAGCCTCGGAATCAACATAAAGTGGAAACATCACATCTGGACTTGTCCAGTTAGTCTGCATTTGTCCATAGACAACAAAATCCATTGATTGTCTCCTGTACTGCGTTCTTGTCCTTCTGTGAGGTATTGTATTATGATAGGTTCCTCCTTGCTTCCTTTGCTCCGTGGTGAAGAGGTTACTGACGCAAATCATGATCTCGCGATACCGCGTTTGAAACACAGCTTCGTGCGATTTGGAAGCTGACCGCCTTGCGTTAGTTTTAATACAATGGTATGAGTCTCCGTCGTTCAGAAAGCAAAGGCAAACTATTAAACGTAAACTTGCCAAGAAATTACGAAACACCAAAATATTCTGGGGTTTACTGCAACGTCCTATAAAAGATATGCAAATAACTTGCCTCTTAGGATTGGCCTTTCCTCCACTCTCTCTAGGATATCACGATTTAATGTGTTCATAAACGATACACACATGATCCCAAAGGGCTTCGACCACATTTTCCTAAGCGTGCACCAACCCATATCCGATTGGTGCAGATCCAGCCAACCTGTCCGCCTGCTCGTTTGCCACTACAACAGCATACCCTGGGCAAAAGATGCAACAGATGTTTCCTATCTTTGATATGTGTAACATAAACATGCCACTCTGCACGAAGCATGCCTGTCTTCACCTTTCTCAGCATGCTCTGTGAGCCCCTTACCTTCACATGATTGTGCTACCTGTCCTCCAGCAGAAAGCCGCAGTGACTGCCTCAAACACCATTCTCAAACAAGATGCTGTGGTATCATATGCCAGGCTCTCCTGCTCTAATCACCGTCCATAAACCTTCACTATGAAACCCCAGGCACTTCTTTTGCGTCTTAGCACAGAGCCATCCGTGTAGATGCATCCATCGGGATAAGTGGACAATTTGAAGTGTTCTGACTATTTTGCCAGGTTGCTGCAATTACCCTAGACATCAAAAACATCGTTAAATGTTAAAGGCAAGAAACATTTATGGTGTAATGGGAAATCACTTTATTTCCCATAATCGAAACTTTGGGGTTATCGGTATTAAATATGACTACTGGCAAAGCTGCACCACTCTTAGATCATCCTCATTGCACATGGAACCATTCAGTCCAAAAGCTCTTGGGTCCCTCCTCGGTGTCTTCCATCTTGTTGAGGATGCAGACACAAGTTTTGTGTTGGTTGACTATTCTTCTCTGGCCCCATTCATGGAGTTCTTGTCTGGCTTCGCCCCTGCTGACTTGATGTTATTGAACACTGGTCAATGCTGCAGGATCGCAGTCATCACTTCATTCCTTTCATCGCCTTGCCTCTCTGGGTGATGGATTGCGTAGAAGAAACCCTGCACTCTCACGGGGTTGCTCTCCGCGAGTCTGCAATCATCGAAGCATCAGGGATTGACATAATACTGACATCTGCAGATGGTGTTCTCGTGTATAGGCAAGAGAGATGCCAGACATAAATAGGGCAAGAGTTGCAGGAGACAGTAAACAAAGTGATTGACTGGTGTACAGAGATGGGTGGTGTCATTAACCCAGATACAGCGTCTGTGTTGTGGTGCTCGTTAAAGCTGACACCCCAGGTGTTACAATAAATAGCGGAAATGATAATAGAGAGAGCATAGAGACAACTTGGAATCAACTCCGACAGAAGCCTGTCGCTCAGTGATCATGTTGATTAAGCTGTTATGAGATTTAAGAAGGGACTTGGTGGACTGAAGAACATAGCAACAATGGACATTGAGCAAAGAATGCTGAGCATACTCTCTCAACATCTGATTCTCGCAGTAACTCAGTATCTATTGGGACTGCTCAGTGTCAAAGAGTCAGCTGGTGAAACTAGAGCGCATACAGAATGAAGCGATGCGGGTGATCCTGGGATCAACTAGAGACACATAGAATTTGTCTGTAACATACAACCTAGCTTTCCAACGATTGCAGACAAGCTCAAAGTCACTCATTTGTATGTATCTAATCAAGAAAGCCTTTTCCTGATCTACAAACACAATATTCTGCTGGTTAATGTATTCGATGACGTTCTTCACATATGTGTCATAGTGTGACTAGTGCATCAGTGCGACTTTGACCTTTCCTGAAACCAAATTGTACGTTGCTTAACTACTGTTCAACTATGGGTCTAGCTATGTGTACCAATATTGTTGCCTACATTTTCTCTATGTGACTCAATTGTGATAATATACCTCTTTACCTTTCGCACTCTCACATATTGCCTTTCTTTTTCCATCTTTGTACTATAACTGCTGATGCCGATCGTCTGGGATTTTCTTTCTTCCCGCGCAATATTAAAATGTCTTGCTAGCCATGTAACTAATGTTTTTACAGAAGACCGAGCACTTATAGTGTTTCGTATAACCGATTTTACTGTCGTTGGTATCAAGGTTGTTCCTAGCATTTGGGCAAACAATTTGAGGTTTCTGTGTTCTATGTGGGGTTAAGTCGTTCTTGAAAGTATGCTGCCAACTTTGCTACTCATTGTTGGCCACTAAATAAAGGTACACCTCTTTTGATATTTATTGTGACGCAAATTTTTAGATAAAAGCAATCTTATTTTGATACTTTTGATGAAGGAGGTCAGCTATGCTGATGCGAAGTATCGTGTTCAACCCCTACACCGGTCATGTGGACTAAAATGTTGACTTCTCATACTTGACCGTTGGATGTAAATTACATGTACCTCAGATATCGGAGTGGGTTCGTCTGGTGGCTAGGGACACTGGTAACAGTGAAAGCTAATCTATACAGTGCATTCCAGTGCACTATACGTAGATGCACATTGTGGACTACACTTGAGTTCAAAGCGAGCGAATGAAAAAAAAAAAAAGATTAAAGATTAATAAATAATATAATAGTGGTTGGGTTGTAGCATGCAGTTCTGTTTCTCATGTTGTTGACACGTTTAGAATATTTAACTTGGCTTGTAGTATAATCAATAACATACATATAATTTAACATCCAGATTGATGTATTCCGATCTTGTCCCAGTGGCGAGGTTTACATTCTACAGAAAATCTTCCTGTATGTTAGATAGAATTTCCTAGACACAGCGACATAAATCACGAAGTTGACCGACGCGTGTATTCCGTATAATACAGCCTGTGCTATACCATAGTATACTGTTACAGGGAAGCCAAACATGGCGGCAGTATCTACAGCTGTTGTTGGAGCAACGACCAAGAAACAGGTCCCACAAACAAGGAGGAGCAGTTTGTGTGCCTTCATGTCCGCCACAGACGTCTTGTTAGTTAGCCGCTGTCTCATGTGTACAGTGTGTGCCAGTTTTAGAGCAGTTGTCGTTCCACAGACACATACAATGGTAATATTGGCAGTGCCAAACAAATGATTCGTCATAACACTGTAATAATAAATCATTTTATTTTTAACCCACCAGTCTGCGTATGTGATTTCGAGTTTTGTCATGTTAGTTTGTGCGTTTAATGTCTGAAACATCTTAAAGCTATTAAATACAGGACTATTTATTCCGAAGACGTAGAAAACTATGAAAATAACAATAAGTTTGGCACTAAAAGGTGTAAACATTCTGGCTACTCTGAAAGGGAAGAAGACTGCGACGAAACGTTCTATGGCAATGGCGCTGGTGATTGTGACGCTGGTCATAATGCAGACTTAGTCCAGGGAGTAAATGCAGTAGAAAGTGAATATTCTGATCAGGTAGTTAAACAGCTCTGTATCTGTCACTATGGTATCATAGGGAATCTGTCTGGAGTAAAAAAAATAAATAAATAAATAAAACATCAGTAGTTGTTGTTGTTGATGTAGTAGTAACTCTTATAATATTTACAATATGTTTACATTTACAGTATATTTACAGTCTCCCGTGTGTTGCCGGGGCCCATAAGGGAAGCAAAGAATAGCAACACTGTAGCCTACCATGCATGTCGTAAGAGGCAACTAAGGAGGCTATGGTTCCGTCGCCCTGCTATTGAGTGAGTGCATGGTGCGACACTGTGAGCTGTGAGTTTCGTGTGAAATGCTTTTGAATCTGCCCGAGGTTTTTTGGAATGTGACTGCATGTTCGGAGCGATGGCAGCTGGCTATGTCCCAGAGTTGACCGGTTTTTGCCTTATGCAGAAATGCTTGGCTGCTGGGCTTCTGGTTGTCTGCCACTGCCATCGACGATAAACTGTATTTTCGTGGACTGTGTGGGTGAACATCTAGGAAACATCCAGATAGGAAAATGACTGTCGATTCCATCAGAGATAAACTGGATGTTTCGTGGGGGACTATTGTGTTGACATTCTGGCGGCGGCATTATGCACAGTGTATCTGTGCGGGCTGTTGTTTGTCGAGACTCCTGTCTTTTCCACTTTTCACATTGGGCAGTGGGGAGCGTTTTATGTGATATTCACTGGCACAGGAACGGAGCATATTGGGGACAACCCGTTGCTGTGAAGTTGGAACCGCGACTAACTAACTAACTAATTTACACTAATTTTTGTTGAAGTAGTAGCAGTAGTAGTAGTAGTAGTAGTAGTAGTAGTAGTAGTAGTAGTAGTAGTAGTAGTAGTAGTAGTAGTAGTAGTAGTAGTAGTAGTAGTAGTAGGAGTAGTTGTAGGAGTAGTTGTAGGAGTAGTGATTGTAGTAGTAGTAGTCGTAGTAGTAGTAGTAGTAGTATTAGTAGTAGTAGTAGTAGTAGTAGTAGTAGTAGTATTAGTAGCAGCAGCAGCAGCAATAGTAGTAGTAGTAGTAGTAGTAGTAGTAGTAGTAGTAGTAGTAGTAGTAGTAGTAGTAGTAGTAGTAGTAGTGGTAGTAGTAGTACTAGTAGTAGTAGTAGTAGTAGTAGTAGTAGTAGTAGTAGTAGTAGTAGTAGTAGTAGTAGTAGTAGTAGTAGTAGTAGTAGTAGTACAGTAGCAGCAGCAGCAGCAGCAGCAGTAGTAGTAGTAGTAGTAGTAGTAGTAGTAGTAGTAGTAGTAGTAGTAGTAGTAGTAGTAGTAGTAGTAGTAGTAGTAGAAGTAGTAGTAGTAATAGTAGCAGTAGTAGTGGTGGTAGTACAAGTGGTAGTAGTAGTAATAGTAGTAGTAGTAATAGTAATAGTAGTAGTAGATGTAGCAGTGGTAGTAGGGGTAGTAGTAGCAGTAGTTATACTAGCAGCAGCAGCAGCAGCAGGGCCAGCAACAGCAACAGCAACAGCAACAGCAGCAGCAGCAGTAGATGCAGTAATAATATACTAGTGGTCCTGGTACTAGTAGTATAGTAGTGGTAACAATAGTAGTAGTAATAGCAGCAGCGGGTGTCAGGGCTTATTCACATATAACTGAGCTACCGTATGACAGTAGACGGTGTTACCTGCTTTCTGTTAGCGCCGAATGTTGGGCGGCGCTCACCAAACCCGACATCCCACATCAATGTACAAACGGCTTAGGACAGATGAGCGCAATTGGGAGGGTACAAGCCTTATCCTAGTGTGAGGAAATGCAACCTAAAGACAAAATGACATGGCATGGAAGACCAGACCCTAAGACTTGGTTGGCAGCTGGTCTATGATCAAAGCTCCGACAGACGGACAGTTAGAGCATTGCTTTGCTGATCAGACAGCTTCATCAGTGTTACGTCTCATAAATACAGGTAACAGTAGCTCGTCATCTTAATTATGACAGTGAGTATTCCTACATGCACTCAGTAAGATATTAACCCGTCGCATGTAGGAAAACCTTATTTCTTTAGGCAAATGATACTATCGTGACATGAATACATAGTATCAAATTATGCACAAATGGTATCGCAATGGTATCACAATATTCTGTCTACAATAATGGCAAATCATACTCAGCCATCGCAGTCATCCGTTCGCGCATAATACAGTTCACTCTCGTTCCTTGCACTGAAATAACTCTCTGCTATATTCGCTCAGCAAGGCTCACTTTCACACCGGCATTTAATACACTCTCCCGCCCAATCGCACACGTCTTTACTCTATCACGTCTGAGCATTCTGGTGTTCGATCTGATAGTGACGTGGTGCTTGACCGCATGTCCCCTATGATATCGTACTGTGTCAGTTGTCTCGCCGTACTAGTTGTCCGGTCTTGTTGACTCAGGTCCTTCAGTGTAAGGTTGTACTGTCTGCCAAGGATGTAGCCTGTCTATGTAACTGTGTCCTGTTTATAACCTTGTGTCCTGTTTATAGCTGGGTCTTGTTGTCCCGTCTATGTCCCCTCTATGTAACTGTGTCCTGTTTATAACCTTGTGTCCTGTTTATAGCTGGGTCTTGTTGTCCCGTCTATGTCCCGTCTATGTAACTGTGTCCTGTTTATAACCTTGCGTCCTGTTTATAGCTGGGCCTTGTTGTCCCGTCTATGTCCTGTCTATGACATCTCTATTGTCCTGTCTATGACATCTCTATTGTCATATCTATTGCCCTGAGAATGACACCTCTATTGTAATATATATTGTCCTGTCTATGACGGTTGTCTCACCGTACTAGGTGTCCAGTCTTGTGACTCAGGTCCAAGGACGTAGTCCCGTCTATTTCCCTGTGTCCTGTTTATAACATTGTGTCCTGTTTATAGCTGGGTCTTGTTGTCCAGTCAAATCCTGTCTATGACATCTCTATTGTCCTGTCTATGACATCTCTATTGTCATATCTATTGTCCTGAGAATGACACCTCTATTGTAATATATATTGTCCTGTCTATGTCCTCATCTGCACTCCCCAACACGCTGACATATGGGTTGTTATATTCCAAATGTGTTGGTGTTACCTTTCCTCTGGAGTGAACTAGGAAGGTCGACAGAGGGATCATGCAGCATGCGCAACACATGGTCTATATATTAGCCCAGGCTTTGTGCAATGCAGAGGTTTAACTCCATCCCTGGTCTTTATCAGTCTCGGATTCAAAGCAAGAGGTAACAGTGGCAGGTTATAAGTCCTTTTCAATTCGCGTAGACATAGGGCGCCACGCGTTGCCTCTGACAGTGAGAGACACCTACAGGTGACTGATCAGTTACCGCCCGCCTCAAGCTGGGCAGCCCCAGACCACTTGGGTGCTGATCCAAAACAGCCTGCCTGCTTCAATGTGTGCTTGGGGCTAGGACAAAATCTGATTCCCAGGCTATAAAACAAATGCACCAGGTACTACTAAAAAGAAAAATAGAAACCTCAAGCTACGGCTTTCAATATGGAACGTAAGGATCATGTGTCCAGGATTTTCCACTGACCTGACAAATATTGACGATGTGAGAAAAACGGCGGTGACTTACGCCGAGCTCAAACGCTGTACTGTTGATATTGCTAGCCTGAAGGAGACTCGCCTCGCTGATGAAGGGTCACTCAGGGAAAACTAATACATCTTGTTTCTTGGAAGGGTAGAGGGCAGGAAGTAAACAGAAAACATGGAATGGACTTTACAGTGAAGAATTCACTACTGGGAATGATTGAAATTTAAGCTGGCGGAAATTAAAGATTTTTATCCCTGTACTTGCCAATCACTTGTGGTTTTGCCACTATTATTCCTGCATAGGTACTGACAATCACTTCCTCTGATGATGTGAAGGATTCATTCTATGAGGAGATAAACTCTGTGACCAAGGCAGTACCAAAATCTGACTACATGTATATGCTCGCGTGGGCAAGGACTTGAGTTCATGACCAGTGTGCCTTGGAAAATACAACATGGGTGACATGAATGAAAATGGACATAGGCTGCTGGAGCATTGCACCAGAAGTGACCTATGTATTACAAATTCCATTTTTAAAACAATAGAGCCGCATAAGGTCACATGGAAACACCCAAGATTGTAATTAGCTAGACTTCATCATCATACGGAGACATCATCTGAATCAAACATCATTAACTCGAAGTTACCACAGTGTTGATGGTGAAACTGATCATTCGCTAGTTGTTGCAAGGGGTAGACTGAAAGAGAATCTATATGGCGAAACACAAATCTAGCCCCAGGATTATTATTATTAACACCCACGATCATTTTAAGTGCCTTGAGTTACAACAGCAACTTAAAGATGCTTTTACATATACATCAAACAATTGTACAAGTAAAAAGTGGGATATACTTAAGGATGTGTAGCGCTGTGGATCATAAGAGGCAGGACTGGTTTGCAGCAAACAGCCAGACACTGCAGCACTTGATTGATAAAATGAAGATAGCTCTCTTAAGAAACAAGGAAAGAACAACGCGAAACACTCTCAGTAAGCTGAAGCTAGCTAGGAAGGATGTGCAAATAGCTGCCAGACAGTGTGCAAATGACTATAGGATCAAGTTATGCGAGTACATTCAAAATGTAAGTGATAATTGAAACATCAGAATCGTGTATGAGGGGATAAAGAAGGACTGAGGTCCATTGATCAAAAGAAGTGCACCACTGAAAACCTTGACTGGAGAAATCATCACTAATAAGAAACAGCAAATAGATAGACGGATAGAGCACTATTCGGCACTTTACAAAAGCGAGACCAAACTAATGGATGATACCCTCAACGCCGTAGAGGCCTTGCCATCTCTTGACCACCTGGATACACTTCCCATCATAACAGAAGTTAAGTATTCTATTAATGAAATTGCATCTGACAAGGCTCGAAGTGAGAATGGTATTCCAACAGGGGATATCAGGAGTGGGCAAGACACACTCACTCTACAGATCCACCAGCTAATAGAGCTATGCTGGCGAGAAGGACAAGTCCCACAGGATTTGAAAGATTCAAGCATCATAACACTGTACAAGAACAAGGGGAATCGGAGTTACTGTAAAAACTATAGGGTTATCTCACGTCTGTGTATTGTTGGGGATGTATTTGCCAGAATTGTTCTGCGCTTCAAGAGTTCAAGTCCTGAGAGATCAGGTCTACCCCGAATCACAGTGTGGCTTTTGACGGAACCGGTCTACCATTGATATGATATTCTCATTTTGACAAATACAAGAATAATGCCTTGAACAGAATCAACCACTGTTTATTGCCTTCATAGACCTCATAAATGCATTTGATTTGGTCAGTGGTGAGGTTCTGTTCAAGGCACTAAAGAAGTTTGGCTGCCCACTAACTCTTCTGTTCATTGTGGGATAGTTAAACAGGTGTACGGTGTTCAGAGTACAGAGCTACGGTGTTCGTGCTTTGTGCGATAATTTCGGCGGGTCGTCCTGTGGAAGAGATCGAGCCATATGGAATAAAACCCGGGTCAATGAAGTCTTTCTGATGACTGCCGTTTCCATCGACGATGAACTGTATTTTTCATGGAGGACTTTTTTGTTGGCATTCTGGCGGCGGCATTATGCACAGTGTACCTGTGCGGACTGTTGGCTTGCCGATACTCCATACTCCATTGTCCACTTTGGGCAGTGAGGAGCATTTTGAAGAAACGGAGCAATATTCCGTTGCCGTGAAGTTGGAACCACAACTAACTATCTAACTAACCAACTATGTCTTTTGTGATCAGGATTGTGGTACATGGTTAGATGGCGGCCTCTACAATGCTCATAGATTGAAAAGCAAGACCAAAATTAGGAGGGTAAAGATAAGAGAGTTGCTTTTTGCAGATGATGCTGCAATCACGACCCACACTGAGGAAGAATTACAACGTCTACTATCTGCATTGAGGAGCGGCTGGCCGAGCGGCTAGAATGCCGGATTCTCCTTTGGGAGACCAGGGCTCGAATTATAGGTAAGGTGTGCATTTGTGTCTGTTGGGGGAAAAAAAAAAAGAAAACCCTAACCTGCACAGTTCGCGGCGACTGCATTTGCCAGAGTGCCTTAATTCCTCAGGCTCAAGACCCCTCCGTCATACACCACAAGGTACAATATTGGCAGTAAATTACAGTTTGACTGTCTGCATTCTCCAATGCGTTTTCTTAATCTGGTTTAACAAAGTCCAACGTACAGCAGGTGTGGTGTCAAGAATGTTAATCAAAATGTCCAGCAAACAGATTGTCTCAGGAGATCCAGAGATCAGATGACAAGCGAGTGGTCAGGGGCGCAAACGGGTAGAAAGTGCCGCAAGAAAGTACAGGTTTCTCACCATTAACTTCTGTATGGGGCAAACCCAAGAGACCCGATGATCCTTTTAAAAGATTTGCAAATTGGGAAGAGTAGTGATAGTGTTGTTTGTCCATCAAGAATGATGATGACCATAAATTTCATCTAGAGGTGTTGAAAGTATGGAGCCGTGAGTTCTAAGATGGCTGATAAGGCCTATTTCGGATCGAAATGTTCTTTGACAATGTGGACAAAGAATGCTTGACGTTTCTGGAGGAGGATTTCCTGCAGTGGTTTTTCTGTTCTGCCTTTTCTTCACAGCGTTTGCAGTCCTGGTTGCCTCACACGTGACTGCACCCTTGCGTAATGATGCACGCCACGAATTTCGGTCTCTGGCTGCAGTCTCCCAGGTGTCATGATGCATTCCAAAAGCATTCAGTGAGATTTTCAGAGTGTCTTTAAAGCGTTTCCTCTGGCCACCTTGGGAGCGTTTACTCTCTCGATCTCTCTCTCTCTCTCTCGTCTTGCATATACTTTGCACATGTCCACATACACAAGCATTTTGTCTGTTGAGGTGTGTCTATGTATGGACGCGTGTTCACGCATATCAGTCCACCTAGACTTAAGACTCGCCCCTATAATAACACAATGGGGTTGTGGTTAGTACCACCTTCAATCTTACGTGCCTCCTACCCCGCCCCCTTCCTTCTATGTGCTCACCCAGTACCGGGTATAACAACACATCCGAGATTTTCTTAGTTACTTACAGATCCGATCGGTGAGGTGAGTATGAACGTTTTTCTCTATTAACATTTTTGCAATTAAACATTTTCTACAACTAACATTCTTTTCAATTAACATGTTTTTCAATTCCCATTTTCTCTTCATTGCTTCCATTTTCCCATGCTTTTGTTCTTCTCGTCCTGTCATCACCTTCTGATGTAGTCACAGGAGTTCTCCTTGACTGTATGTTGTGTTTGTGAGTGTGTTTGTTTGCTGATGAAGGCTAATCGCCGCAACGTTCTGTATGTGTCTTTACTCTGTTATGTAAAGCTGCACTACTTTGTGTCATTTTATATCGTATATAAAGGGGCACGCAGCAGTCATAATCTCATTAGTTGGTGAAAGCAGACAAGAAGACACATCGCGCACAAACGCTCTCTCTCTTTGTAAGCATCGTTTATGTTATAAATTCTCATTACATGACATCACATGTGTCCCACTCAGATCATAGTACATCAGCGATTTTTAGACAGAGAGGGATACTCATTGTGCACGGCTAATACAACCGTATAAAACAATAGTGCTAACAACTATACAGCGGATAGGCAAAACGTATAGTAAAATAGACGGTATTTTAATAGTCGTTTAAGAAGGCATCGGAGTGCCGTGATCGCCTGCGCCCACACACGCCTTTTCCCCGGCTTGAACGAACTTGTGGTGGTGAGGTCAAATAGTTCGCGAGAGAGTGTAAACATTCACAGCCCCTTACCCTCCCCAGGCGGTGTGACCTTACCGTAAATGGGCAGATAAACTGACCAAATAATTTTTCCCTGCTTCGCCGTACTCCGTGAATAATATGGTATACTGTTATCAGCTGGCGTACCCCCAAACAGGCGCAGAACCACCAGTGCGCTGTTAGTTATGTCCAAGCTAAACACCATGTCTGGTTTTCCATCGAAAGCTCAAATTATACATGGTTTGTCTGCTACAAATACCACACAAAGTGGCGTATTTTGTTGTTGTTGATATTCCGCCGTGTGGCTCAATCCATCCAACAGCACGTTACTGGGTGTGTCTCACTTCCCCTCTCTTGTCATCACCCAAAGACAACTATGTATTGTTGTATATATAGCTAGCCTCTTTCACGCAGTTGTACGCTAGAAGTCCAAGCAATTTACAACAGACGTCTATAAAACCATATCTTCAAGACTACCAGGTATCCTTTACGGTTATGTACTAATTGTTCAGGACTAGCAACCCTATATTAAAACTGGTTCTATTTACTCTTTTAACACGCTCTCTTTCTTACATTCAAGGACAGTGGCTAATATCATCATCCTGTCAGCCCTGCCAGTTGGTGTAGGCATTCATGGCTCTGCACAGATCTCGGTCGTTGGTGGTCTGGATCAACTCTGCTGATGGTATTCCTCCATGCCACCGTCTCATTCCATCAAGCAGTTTTCTCTTGGTCTGTCTCTGCCTCTCTTCCTCTCGTTCTTTCCAGTTGTCACGCTGTTCTCCAATGGCTCTCTTATCATCACATGACCGAAGAAAGGTGATTGTCTCTTCCGTATTGTTGTATATAATGCTCTAGTTTCATTAGCTTCTTTCAGACAATCATTGCTAGTTTCTCTGGTAGTGAAAGTAATTTGCATCATCGTCCCAGGAACCACATCTCTGTTGCTTCCAAGCTCTCCCTAATTTGTTCATTTACATTCCAAGATTCACTGCCATACAGCAAAACAGCTTCTACATAGCCATTCGGCACTCTCTTTCTTACATTTAGTGATACTGACTTATTGCCTAAATTACTCTTCATTTTCTGAAATGTGGTTGTTGCTTGCCCTATTCTGATCTTAATCTCTGTTGTACATCTTCCATCTAATGTTATAAATGCCCCTAGGTATGTTAAATTACTCACTTGGTTAAAAATTATCCCTTCTATTTCTATGTCACATTTTGGTGTCACCATTTTCTTTTATATCACCATTGTTACTGTTTTCTTGATAGTCAAGGAGAGTCCTTTCCTTGCACTCTCTGTTACTACAATATCCAACAATTGTTGTAGGTCTGTTGATTTATCCGCCAACATTACTCTGTCGCCTGCTTAGCGTATATTATATTATAAACACCAACTAGTATTCCTAGTATCCCTTGGATCTCTCTCATTTTTACTTCGGTATATAGCTAGAAGAGATCTGGTGACAAGACACACCCCTGTTGACTAAGATACTTTTCCTTTAAATACCGTGACTGCATGTCATATTCTACTCTTAATCTCTGTTGCACATCGTCCAGTTGATCTATGTTCCGTGAATTTCTGCACTTGGCCCAAAACATCGTCATTTACTGTAATCACATATTTCGTCATCATTACGCCGGTAAGCGAGGGCGGTCAAGTTTCTTACTAAACCTTCTTGTGTGTTGTCAATCTATGTTATTTAATTATTCATAGATCATTACCATCATTCTTCAGTTGCTATAGTAATTACCTATTTAGGCACAATATGTTTTCATTGATATCACCATTGCGGCTGTTTGTGTGGCAAACACAGAGAAATTGTTAAAAAGCAACCACTTGGAACAAAACTATCAAGCCACGTGTTCTAGGAACAAGCGGCATCAGAAAGGTGTGTGTATACTTGTCACCTCTACTGTATCATCATCAACATCATCAGTCATCGTCATCATCAACATCATAATCATAATCATCATCATCATTAGCATCTGCCACTTTTTGCCGTCAGGTGTCATGCGGAGAAATAATTAACCATGTATAGAAGTCTTCTGTGTGAGTGTCTATGATCATCATCATCATTATCGTCATGATCATCTTCTTCTGCAATGGTTGCCAAGCGGATAAATATATGGCGCTAATCACCATGATAATCACCATCTTCATCCTCATCCTCATCATCTACCGATACTATCAAGCGATGTGTGGAGAATTGGCGCCCGGTGGCTGGTACTGAATAATAGCATCCCGTGTGATGTCTGGTGGCCTCTTTTGCTCTCTCTCTCTCTCTCTCTCTCTCTCTCTCTCTCTCTCTCTCTCTCTCTCTCTCTCTCTCTCTCTCTCTCTCTCTCTGTGTAGAGAATGTGGTGTCTTATGTGTTCATGTTTTCCACTAAAGTATGTGTCATGGTCTTATATGTAAGGAAGAATGTAAGTGCCGGTATGTAAGCGAGAGTCAGTGTAAGCATAGCTGAGGTCAAGGGGCAGTAAGAGACACCACGGCTTGGCTAGCGGACGGTCAGGCAAGAAGCCCGTGAACAGAGCCACGTGATGTGGGAAGGTCAACGAGGAGAGAGAGTCAGTGTGTGTGCGGCAGGGAATAGAGACGGACGTGTGGAGATCTAGAGAGCGATAGAACGATAGTGTATTGTGACGCATAGATGGAGATGAACGTTGTGTAGTGATATTCGAGGAATGTGTGAACTGTGATATGTGCGGGATGATGTGAAGTTGTGATTGTGAATGATCATGCGGGCGACAGTGTAAAGATCGCCATTGTGAGCTAGCGCGTGTTGGTGTTGAACGAGTGTTTGAGCGTGAAGTGCGACCATGTTGTCAGCCTGTAATATATTGTAATAAATGATTGTTCAGGAGGTAGCTCCTGCCAGTTTCCGATTGCATTCATGTGTTATTAGTGTATGTTACGTAGATGTTGTAATTTGCCTGTCTAAGTCCAGTGAACTAGACGGAGCCAGTAGTTAGGACTCTGACAGGTATAATGGTGTCAGAAGTTCACATGAACCGCATTCCCATGTAAATTGCATAAAAGAACGCTACTTTTGAAAAGAAGAAGATCAGTTCATAATTTTGTATAAATCGGAGATTTGTTACCAAAGTTAGAACGAAAATAACATCATTTCTTTCCACAGCAGGTTTCAGTTCTACACAGCGACCGACGTAACCAGACCAGGTCAGCGGTAACCAGCACGAGAATCACGTTCCTGTACATCAAGCGTTCGAGTAATCAGCAGATAAAGATAAGTTGATTAATTTTGATTGCTAATTACCCAAATCTGCATTCTTTGATTTTCTTGTGTAAATATCACAAGTGCAAGTGCACACAGTGGATGGTTATACTCGCACTACTCAGTGTAAATACAAAACAACTGACTTCACTAACAGTTTTATTCACACAGCATCATGACGCAACACAGATGATATTACTCATGACAAAACAGCTAACTTTGTTACTTATATCATTACTGTTGAAACAAAGTTTGTTGTTACCACTGATAAACTCTATGTCAAATCAACTCAGACACATACTTATGCTGAACAATGTAAATCATCAGTCGGTGGAATTACTGACCAAAATCAGCAACAAATTACTCTACATATTTTGGGAAATACACACAAATTGCAGAAAAGCATACAGACATGCACGATTACATTTCAAAACTATACATAGTGTATTATTATTGTTTGAACTATTGAATGTATACACACATGTACGAGTGCAGGTTTGGAGATAGCACTCAAAATGATCTCAACATGAAATTTGAAAATCCCCACCTTTCGGAAAATGTTAAACGTAACCCACTTTTTATCTGTAGATCGAGTAACTCCAGAGTTGCCGTGTCTGCTGTACGACTCCAGCGCTATGATACTAGCACACTTCATTGTACAGACCAACATAAAAGGTCCTTCAACGTGAAAAGTGTCATCGCCGGAACAGTAAGACTCAACATGTGATTTCAAGTAAGCTTTACCCATATTGACTTTGTTTCAAACGAGTATCTACAGAATCTACCTTTTGAAATCGACCAACAACAACAAGGACGTCACAGCACAGACAGTCATTTCCATTGATCAGTTTAATGAACCAGATGCCAACCTATAAACTATGGCAAAGACAGTCACAGACAGACGCACCATGGCCACACTCAAAATTATTTCTCATTTTATACGTGTGAATTCCAGTAATTTTATAGAACTATGTATTTATAAATTATCCAAATGTGGTGCAGTCTTAAATACTATACAGAAGGAAGGACAATATCATGATTTGTAGAAGACGTCAATAATCGGGTGAGAAAGAAGACATGCCAAACATTCCAGCACGGATATGAACATTGAACACTGTTAATTTAATTCCGTGTGCGTAGCTTCCACAGGACAAGAACTATACGTGCGTGGGGACAGCGAAGATGAACGTTTTGTTGGGTATGTATTGGCTGTATGACATCAAATGTCTAATTTTATTATTATAATACTTTGTATTGTTATAATGTGATATGTACATATGAGCGTAAGTATAATGGCAAGTAGAATAAGTTGTAATGCTGAGAATCAACGCCTGGCAATCCCAATGCGCGAGTGTTACCAAACTGATCTTCGCGTATGGTGGATAGCCCGACGAATGACGCTTAGCAATAGTGGTACATGAGTAACATCATAATATTGTAACAAGAATGAACATACCAACAGGGTGATGTCAACCAAAGTGATTAATAAGAACTCTCTATAACAGTAAACGAGGTGTACTTAAAAAGGGAAACAACTCACGGTCTGACGTATGGTGAGGTAAGGGAAACTATAACATACATGAAGTATATTCGAACCATGACCACAACATTGACATAGTGTGTTCATAAAGAATCGATGTAAGTGCATTAAATAGAGACGAGGGTAACAACGTCTGCATAGAGAGAAAATTGAAGAATGCTGTAAGAGGAAGTTGTAGCCTTATCTGAGGCATAAACCAACGGAGAATCCTTAAACCAGCATAGCCACATTAACTATGAGATGAGAATGCACAGATAATCGATTGTGAAACATGAACAGAATGTAATGTCACGGATGGGGAAGAGTTAAAGAATATGACGAGGTATGTGGAGTAAACCCAGCCAAAACATTTGTCAGACCACGACAAAACCTTGAGAGAAACCTCAATACAGCAAAAGAGAGAAGAATAGTAAGTTAATCTCGGGAAAACATCAGAACAAAAAGGGACGCAAGCGTGACTTATGATCATATAATCTCCTGACAAGGTTACAAAGATATACCAAGAGTAACAACAGCAGAATGTGTCACATTTCCAGGGGAAAGTGCCACATTGGTTGGGCGGGGGGAGAATGTCATGGTCTTATATGTAAGGAAGAATGTAAGTGCCGGTATGTAAGCGAGAGTCAGTGTAAGCATAGATGAGGTCAAGGGGCAGTAAGAGACACCACGGCTTGGCTAGCGGACGGTCAGGCAAGAAGCCCGTGAACAGAGCCACGTGATGTGGGAAGGTCAACGAGGAGAGAGAGTCACTGTGTGTGCGGCAGCGAATAGAGACGGACGTGTGGAGATCGAGAGAGCGATAGAAGGATAGAACGATAGTGTATTGTGACGCATAGATGGAGATGAACGTTGTGTAGTGATATTCGAGGAATGTGTGAACTGTGATATGTGCGGGATGATGTGAAGTTGTGATTGTGAATGATCATGCGGGTGACAGTGTAAAGATCGCCATTGTGAGCTAGCGCGTGTTGGTGTTGAACGAGTGTTTGAGCGTGAAGTGCGACCATGTTGTCAGCCTGTAATATATTGTAATAAATGATTGTTCAGGAGGTAGCTCCTGCCAGTTTCCGATTGCATTCATGTGTTATTAGTGTATGTTACGTAGATGTTGTAATTTGCCTGTCTAAGTCCAGTGAACTAGACGGAGCCAGTAGTTAGGACTCTGACAGTATGTTTTTTTCTCTGGTCACTAAAATAGTCTTTGTCATTTTACAGATTTGAACCAACCCTCATTGACACGTGGAGCACAACGACTCTGTCACTAGCAAATGTATGTGTGCCCTAAGTGTAACATGTATTGGTCGTGTATCCATCTACGCCTATGTTTGAAAATATGATGTAAGGATCATTGTCCCATTCACTCAGCAGAGTGAAATTGTCACACGAGGGCATAGAGTCGTGGTTACTATCAGTTGTTCTCCTTTGATATGAATACTATTTTCCTTGTCTCCATTCTCCTGTGGTCACTATGTATAGCACTAATCTAGTAGAAAGTCAAAGCCTATGTCACATTGTCCCAAAACTACATAAAGGATCAAATTCATTATGTGTACTTTTTACATTAACTTGTGTAAGCATCTTTATTCGTTTTCCCCAGATTGAACATTTATTGGCACAGGAGAACTCTCAAAGCTATTGTGTACAAGAAGTAAAAGCTCGCGAGCACTGTGTACAAGAAGTGAAAGCTCGAGGGTATTGTGTACAATGAACTGAAGGCAACGAATAGTCTATTACTGGTATGTATTCACCATTGTTCTCACTATCTGCTCATCACTATATATTTTCATTGTATTTTCGTTGTTGGTCAGTAACTATTTATACTACTAATCATCAGTAATATTAAGCAGCTCTATACAATATAATACAAAGAACAGCATTACAAACATGTTATCTGCAAAAACCTATAGATACGGAGAAGAACCTCGGGTGACTTAAGGGATGAGAAGAATAAAAATGAACGGAAAATGAAAATATGAAATATTTTACTGCATGTGACGTCTTGGTGTGACATCAATAAGTCAAATTTTTCCTATTGATAGTTCTTAAAAGTTATGTGCTTTGAAAATATGCTGATGCACTCAGCTATTCAGTATTGACCATTATTCGGCTCACTAAAGTCTCTCCAGAGTGATAAAAATGGGTTGACTCAGACTGAGCCAGCAGCGTGAATTGGGCTGACACAGGGGAATCTAGAGTCCTGCTCCGTGGTCACTATGTATCAATGTATATCACAAAATATATAACTGAAATTGACCTGTCTCAATACCTTTTCACAATGTGTCACATTCTTTGTATGTAATTTTACATTGCATATATGCTATTACATGCGTACTTGTCTATATACCACCTATAATTTACTGCTAGTTTTACACCTACAGCCCCATACAGTCTACACCAAAGGAAACTAACTGTACAAGTGGCAGATTGACAACCTTACTAATACGAAGAATCATCTCAATACAACATTCTGCCCCACATCAAGGTATGTATGCTTTCATCCTTGTTCACTACCTGAAATTTTCACTTTCAGTCATTTCTTCCAATAGTGTGCCGAGATATTTTGAATGTAGGTGTCTAAATTACCTGTTCAGTTTAGGCTTTTCATTAGTTTCTTGCAGGAATCGTTCATTGCTTTTTATGTCTGTCCCTTGTATTCATGGTAATTTCCTCAGAAAACACATTTACACTCCCATTAGATCTTTTTCAACTTGTCTACTTTTTGTCTACACTTCACATCCATACAAAAAGTACATGTTTATGTAGTGTTTCAATTCTTTCGTTGCAAATGACGTCTTTTTATTGGTCAGTATGGTTTTGAGCTTGCAAGAGGTTACCCTCATTATGGCGATTCTTGTTCTAGTTTCTCCAAAATAACACCCCGCAACTGTTATGAATGTTCCGAGATAACTGCACCAATTCATTCACTTAAGAATATTCCCATTTACTTTTCTATGTTACATTATGGAAGGTACTTCTTCCCAGTGAGGCCCATAATCTGTGTCTTCTTACTATACAGTTCTAACCCTAGTTGTTGACTGTGTGCATCTACTAAATGTTGCGGGTCCTCTTCATTATCTGTAATCAGACTGTGTCATCTGCATATCTGTTATTGATTCCTTTAGTCTCTTCTATTTTTCTGAAAATAGTTTCACTGTACAAGGAAACATTACACATACCTGTCTCACACCTCTCTCAATAGGCTGATATTGGTCTACTTCATTATCAATTGTTATGGTAGCTTGTAGTTTTCATTATATGTTTTTACACGTCTAAGGTCTTTTACAGTAGTTTGAAGATCATCAATTCTAAAGTATTTATCATTTATGTTGTGATGCTGCTTGAACCGAGCTCTTGGTAGCTGTCATATGGTTAGAGCATCCACATTCAAAATTGCTGGTCCTTCATTATTATATTCTTCTCAGTTATCCTCATAAAGGTTTTTCTGATCATATGTCTAAAACCTATTCTATTATTTTATCTATCTGTTGTCTTTAGGTAGCCTTCTGCTGATCTTTGATTAGTAAGCTGCTGAATTCTTTTGTATTAGTTTCGTAGTTTTACTGTTGTGTTTTGTTTTAAAATTTCTAAGCACTTGAGCCATGTTTCTTTTACTTCTTATATAATATTCTGAGTTTTCTGTGATTTTCTTCATATTAGACGGGGTTATCTTTGTTTTTGTTTCTATTAGTTGTAAAATTGGTTCAAGCATCCTTGTCTTATTTTACTTTGTTGTTATATCTATAATATTTATCCTTTCACCAGGTTGAAAAGTTGCTGACACAGAAAAACCTTGAATCTATTACATACAAGGAAGTACAAGCTCGAGGCTATTTCGTACAACGAAAGGAAGGCAACTGTCTACCACTGATATGTATTCAACGGTTTTCACATTATCTCGTCATCACTAAATATTTTCAGCCCTAAATACTGTTCCTTGGTTGGCATATTCAGCAATGTTCATTAGTATAGCACAGCTGTGTCATCCAATATAAAATAACACAGAGAATAGAATTACAAAAAGGTCGTTGTTTGTCTTCATCCTCTGGTGACTACATAAGGACTGGATGCGAAGAAAACAGAGAAAATGAAAATATGAAATATCATACTAGGTATTATGTGACGGCATACCTCAATTGTCATATCTTCCTTTTGGTATGTCTTTAAAGAAAAAAAATATATAGATATGGTATCATATGGTTGCAACAAATGTAAAAAATGATGTTTGTTATTCTTCACAGCTGTTTGACGTCCAGTACTTACTCGAGATTTATACAAGAGTGGAACGATAGGAACCTACAAACTAATTTTCACTATCAAAACGTTATCTATTGGATCCACACAAAGTCCTACTATCATCAAAGCCAACACCGGAAACAATTGACGCACATTATAAAGCCAGTATCCGGAAACTAGAATTGTCTTTTGATGAATAACATTATCTACAGCCGAAACCTGTAATTCCTGGAAAAGCATGGATTCACAAGAGCTTATTATCACTATATCACCGGAATCGTGACTCATCACCACAGTTCTGTCTATCACTATGGCCACTACTCATGACAATGTCTTTCTGTGTCCTACATGTGACAAAGACATTACCTAACATCATAATCTCACACGTCACATTAACACCGTAAACAACACCACAACTCACAAGTGTCACATATGTTATAACTCATACAAATGAAAGACGCCCTAAATCGCCACATAAAAAAGCAGCACCAGACATCATCAATGGACACTACACCATCAATGGACACTACACCCTCAACATCAAACATGGACACTACAGAACCAAATACTATTGGATCAAACAGCACATCAAATAAAAGGAAAGCTCTCAAAGACACTCATACACCTAAAAAACAGAAACTTGGACAAGTTGAAGCAGAAACACCAGAGACCCTACCCACAGCCACCCAGCCCACATATAGAAAAAACTGGCAGAGTATCAGAACACATCACAAGTGTGGTGAACACATGTCAGTCTACACATACTACATTGGCCCACAGACACAGCACCCTATTGACTGGACAGAGTCCCTATACAAGATCTTTAATACTCAGACAAACCGCTTCAAGATCAATTATTTCCACCATTTAATTCTGAGACATAGAGAAACACAGGACCTTAGATTCGTTCTTGCTTCCTCTAACAACGCTGCTGTTTTAGAAATTCCAGCTTTAATTGATAACAGACACGACTTTGACGCCTTCATCAAAACAGTTCATCAACACGACATCCCTACATACGCTATGCAGCACGACCAGACACCAAATACAGTATAGAGGCAGTAGCTGCTACGTCATTTTACATTTTTCACATTCCTGAATTTCCTATTGGTTGCTGTCTGACTGATATTCCCGACTTTATTACCCACAACCACGCCATCAATATACTATAACATGATTCCAACAACAAGCCATACACTGATAATCTTTGTTTGTTTTTTTTAGAGCACTAGCTGTACACAAAGGATCACAAGTTACAAATCGTAGGAAACAGACGAAAGAGTATGCTAATAAGTGGAAAGAGTATCAGTACATAGAGTCCCTAACTAATTTTCCAGGTGTTAAACTTCTTGATGTCCCCAATTTAGAAGAATGCTTTGCTCTCAATGTAGACATCTTTAAATATGACGATAACCACTCACTGGTACCAAAACTTAGAGGCAGTGAACCATACGATGAAACGTTAAGACTGTTGTTTTTTAAAGATCATTCCATGTACATTGTAGATATTGACATAGTAGCTCATGCATTTAGTTGCCCAAAATGTGGGAAGTTGTGAAAGACTTATTGGGACATGGAACGACATGAAAGCAATTGTAACGGTAGTAAAACTGTTGAACATTTTAAAGGAGGGGTTTACAATCCACCAGAAACCGTCTGGGAACTAATTGCTGAGCAAGGCATTCCAGTCGATACTAAGTACGTTTACCCGTACAGGGCTACATACGACTTTGAATGCTTCTTTGAGGCTTCATATCTTCCTAGTGATAGTAATTCGACAACGTTTTTAGCAAAACATGTTCCCATGCCGTGCTCAGTCGCGTCTAACGTCCCCGGGTTCGAGGCCCCGGTCTGCTTCATCACAGCGGGTGATCCTCAATGTCTGGTGAATAGAATGCTTGATTATTTGACCCGAATCGCTGATGCGGCGTATTCCGAACTACATGCTGAGTTCAAATGGGTGTACACCGCACTAGAGGCGATAAATGATGACACTTTAATTGGTAGGTTTGATGCGTACTTGAAAGGGCTACCGATCCTGGGGTTCAACTCTGGAAAGTACGATATCAACCTGATCAAACCATATCTCTTCTCGTATTTTATAAAATAAGAGGAAGTGTCATGCAATTTTGTTGTCAATAGAAACAACAATTTTATGTGTATTGCCACAGACCAATTGCAATTTCTGGATATCAGTAACTATTTAGCGCCAGGCTTCAATTACTCAAAGTACCTAGCCACGTACAAAATTAAAGAAACTAAGGGAACTTTCCCTTATGAGTTTATAACTAACGTAGGAAAATTAAGAGAAACAAAGTTACCCCCACAAGAGGCAATTTTTTTCAAAACTTATAAATTGTAATATTACTGAGGCAGAGTATGAAGAGTTTCAGAAGGTTTGGGTAGAAAATAAGATGGCCACATTAGAAGACTTTCTAGTGTGGTATAATAACAAAGATATACAGCCTTTTATTGAGGCCTTAGATAAACAGGTTACATTCTACAAGGAGTTAGGTGTAAACATGTTTAAGGATGCCATTTCCGTCCCCGGGGTAACCTTAAAATATCTTTTTAAGACTGCACAAAACGTAGTGTTTTCATTATGTTCGGAGAACGAGAAAGACCTGCACAAAACACTCAGAGACAATACTGTAGGAGGGCCGTCCATAATCTTTCATAGGTACCATGAGATAGGTCAGACACGCATCAGAGGGGGTAAGCTTGTTGAGAGTTTGAAAGGGTATGACGCTAACGCTCTCTACCAGTGGGCTCTAATGCAAAAGATGCCCACGGGTTTTCCTGTCATTCGAAAGGCAGAAAATAAGTTCAAGACTCAGAATGCTAGATTTAATACTGTTCAGTCCAGAGAGTGGCTAGCGTGGATAGAGCATAGTGAGAATATAGAGTTGAGGACACAATTCAATGGTCAGAAGATGCCTCTGGGCCCGCGTCATATTAGAGTAGATTGGTGGGATAGGGTGAATAAAACCGAGAATCAATTTCACGGATGTCTATTCCACGGTCACTCAGACTGTCCCCTGTCTCGTGGTACTGACATAAACCCAGTAAATAAGATACCTCTGACAGAACTACATGACAGCACCTGTGACATTCACGACAACTTGATTAACGAGGTGAAAGTTAAAGTAGTAGAAATGTGGGAATGTGACTGGCGGAACCTTAAAAAGACCAATAGTAACATTAAGGGTTTTGTCAATGTCAAACCATATGTCAAACCATGGCACAATAAACAGACCATTAACAAAGAAAGGATTCTAAAGGCTGTAAGAGACCAGACTTTGTTTGAGTTGATAGAATGTGACATCCATGTACCAGACAAACACAAAGAGCGCTTCTCAGAGATGACACCCATTTTCAAAAATATTGAAGTGGGCAGAGAGGATATTGGTGACCTTATGAGGCAGTACGCCCAGTCACATAAACTGCTGTCAAGTGCCAGACGGACACTTATATGTAGCTATAGTGGGGAACAAATTATGTTGGCCATACCATTATTAAAATAGTATTTGGAACATGGACTAGAGGTCACTCATGTATACCAAATCATTGAATATAAGCCAGTTAGCTGCTTCCAAGAATTTGGTGATACGGTGTCTGATGCCAGGCGAGAAGGTGACAGTATTACGGCCTCTAACGTTAACGCAGAAACCATGAAATTATTGGGGAATGCCGCGTACGGTAAAACTCTAACCAATAAGGCCAAACATTCGGATGTTTCCTATTGTAAGGGTAAAGACACAACCAAGTTAGTGAAACACCCCCTATTTAAGAAGATGACACCACCGACGGACTATATTTGTAAAGCAGATAAAGGCAAAAAAGACAACAGTCTGGGATCTCTTCCTTCAGATAGGGTTTTTCGTTTAAGAATATGTCAAATTGAGGATGTTAGAATTTTATTATGATTTCCTAGATACATTTTTAGACAGGGGGGATTTCCAATTATGCGAAATGGACACTGACTCGCTTTACTTAGCCCTTTGCAAACCGACCCTAGCAGAAGCAGTTAGACTCCATCTTAGAGTAGAGTATGATAGAGTTTATAATCAGTGGTTCCCGGCTGAAGTCTGCTCTGAACATATAGTTAGTACTGATACCTGTAAGGATTGCCAGACTATCAAAGCTTATGAAAAGAGAACCCCTGGTCTTTTCAAGTTAGAATACGAAGGGGATGGAATGGTATCCTTATGTAGTAAAACATACCATTGTTTCGGAGACTACAATAAAACAAGCACAAAGGGTCTCACCAAACACCACAACACTCACCTAGACAGACAAACATTTTTAGATGTACTCGACACACAGACAGCGACTGGAGGGACAAATGTAGGTTTCAAAGCACAAGACACGTCTATCTACACATACACACAACACAGAAACTCACTATCCTATTACTACATAAAACGGCAAGTTCACGGAGACAAGGTCACTACATCACCACTAGACATATAACCCGCCCTAGTGTAATCCTGTATATATGGATTCTACTTTTACTGTCTATAAGGTGGTCAATAATATGTTCCATTAAACATTTTAAAGTAGTCATATGTGTGAAATGTCTATGTCAATGAAAATAAAAGACTGCTTGTGTGTCACGTTTTGTTTTCACTTGTCATTATAGCCGATGAACAATAAAGATATTGAATGTACTTTGTCATTGAAAATACACGTATGTGATGTCAATAGATATGTTTTGATGCCTATATCTTCCATTCAACACTATTGAAAATTTCTTGCAATTAATTTGATGAAAAATAAAAGTTATGACATCGAAACTTTCTTGTTTGTTGGTTTTTTAGTGGTATGAATGGTTTGTTTTCGCCTTGTTGTTGACCGCTGAAAGAGGTTGTTTCTTCATGTTGATTGTGGGTGTGGAAATATAGGCATACACAAAACATAAGAGTTAAATATCACCCCTTACACAACCCTTTCCCCACCCAACTAATGACCGAGGAGGAGTGCAAATCATCCGAGGTCAAGGTCAATCCACAGGTCAATCCACCAAATAATAACCAAATCCCGCAAACATAACTACTGACGACTGGCAAGATTGAAGGTAAGAGACTAAGGGGAATCCGAGAAGTAAATACCTGGATGGCTTGGCCACGTGGCATGGTCGAGACAAGAACATGGAGCTGATCCACGGTTCTGGTGATTGAGTGAGATGGCAGAACATGACCGCCCATGCTTATCGGCATGACACATAATGCATGCATGGACATGCCTGGGAAGAGAGGAAGATGAAGACCAAAGAGAAGATGGGGCGGATTATCTCCAGAAGGGTGTATCAGATGTGGGACATCTTGCTTATGATCGAGAAGTTTTCCCGAAGGTTGTTATGGGAGGGAGGTTCTGCAAAGGAAATTCTACTGAATGAATGAATGAGAACTATCACTGTGTGTATACCTAATTAATAGTATTACTGAGTACAGTATCGGATTAAATAATTATATAATTAATATGCGGTAAAGGCAGTAGGACACGGGAAGAAGGAGAAGAATAGGTACATTACCTGATTAGTGTCACCACTGAATACAACAAATCGAACACTGAAAGAGCAACGAGCAGGACGTTGGCGCCATCTTTAGCCACTCCATGTTTTCTCAGCACGATGATGTTGATCGTATTTCCGGTAACGCCCACAATGGTGATGGCGTTGACAAGTCCCACATTGACAAACACCATGATGACCGAATGCAGGCTATTCAACGTGTCTGCCTCTCTCTGGTCACGGTTGGGCGTCACCACGTAGTCAGTGGTTGAGTTCTCGTTATATCTGAGCTCGACAAATCTCGACATAGTTATGTTGCGACCAGTCTCCTGTAATAAAAAGGCTTTGTTAAGACATGATTGCCATAGTACGAGAGGAAGTCAATAAGTCAGTCACAAATGGCTTTAGAACAATAACTACATATGATAACAACTTGAAACCAGTTAATTTTATACATACTTTGTCCCTTTATTTCTCAACGTAATTTCCACCAACATTGATGCACTTATCCCGTCGTTTTATCAGTCCTCCCAAACAGGCTGCATAGAACTGCGTGAACTGTTTTCTACAAACCACGCTTTCACTTCACATTCTCGAAATGTCTCCCACCAAGGTGGGTTTTCAGTGGACCAAAAAGGTGGGAATCGCTAGGAGCTAAGTCGGGGCTGTAAGGTGGGTGTTCCAGAACTTCCCACCTTAGCTGGAATGACGCCGAAGATGAATGTGAAATGAAAACGTCTTTTAGAAAACAGAGCACGCAGTTCTATGCAGCCGGTTTGGGAAGACTGATAAAACGATGGGATAAGTGCATCAATGTTTGTATAAATTATGTTGAAAAATAAAAGGACAATGTATGTATAAAAATACACTGGGTTCATGTTGTTATCATATTTAGTTATTTTTCTACAGCCATTTGTGACTGACTTATTGACTTCCTCTCGTATTTGAAGTTACCTATGTCGATGTTAACTTTTCTATACATGTAACAAATCTTTCATAGAATGTATGGAATAAGTGTATGTTTGTTAACTTTTCAATACATGTAACACTTCTTTCCTAGAATGTATGAAATAAGTTTGTATGTAAATGTGTCTACACATGTAACAAATCATTCCTAGCATGTCTGAAATAGGCGCACATGTTATCTTTCTATACACGGCAAATTCATGATAGAGTTTATGGAATAAACATTTGTGTTTACTTTTCTACACATGAAACAAACCCTCCCTAGAATGTAACAACTGAGCGTGTATGGTATTTTTTCTATACATGTATAATTTCTTCCTAGAATGTATGAACTAAGCGTTTGTGTAAACTTTTCTATCTCATCTCATCTCATCTCATCTCATCATGTTCCTCTTGTACCTTGCGGTGTCGAGGTGAAGTATAAACATCGTGAGAGTGCCCGATTATGGGCTTAATGTATCGATATTCCCATGGATTCTGCTATTCCCTCCGTCCAACGTTTACGTGGTCGGCCTCTTCCTCTGTTTCCATCTGGTCTGTACATCATTGCTTGTTGTGGTATGCTGTTGACTGGTAACCTACTTGCATGGCCAAACCATTTGACTTGCTGCTTTCTAATAAAATCTAGTGCTGCTATAACCCCCACTTTAGTCCTGATTTCTTCATTTTCTGTACATGTAACAAATCGTTCCTCAAATATATGAAATACGCATTTGTGTTATTTTTGTGCATGCATTACACACTCATCAGTATGGCATTTTTAAAAAAAAGTCAGTTGCATATCCTTTACAAGACGTCGCAGTAAACCCCAGTATTTTTTTGGCTGTTTGTGATTGCTGGACACATTTACATTCAGTAGTTTATAATT
Source organism: Cepaea hortensis (assembly GCA_963921405.1). Lineage (NCBI taxonomy): Eukaryota > Metazoa > Mollusca > Gastropoda > Stylommatophora > Helicidae > Cepaea > Cepaea hortensis. The sequence goes on along the minus strand of OY992886.1, from coordinate 6,823,926 downwards.
GCTGTCTTAACGACCGGCACTTATACCATTTTATGAAAACCAACGCAAGGCTGTCTGCTTCCAAAGATTCTGCAGCTGTGTTCGGAACGTGGTATGCGGGATTGCGAATTACGTTCGTAACCCCTTCACAACAGAGCCGGCTACAAACTTATATAATTTCCATATAGGTTGAAAACCCGTGTCTGTATGTATATAATATAATGTCTATATAGGTAGAAAACCCTTGTCTGTATTATATAATATAATTTCCATATAGTTGAAAACCCGTGTCTGTATGTATATAATCTAATGTCCATATAGGTAGAAAACCCGTGTCTATATGTATATAATCTAATGTCCATATAGGTAGACAACCCTTGTCTGTATGTATATTCAAACAAGGATCTAATTACTCTAAAGCCTTCTGGGTGTATGATGCTTGTCCCGTATTTATAGACCAATCGTCACTCGATGTTTGATGTGGTCAATATCTGCCGGTCGCCTTTTCTTTCCAGGTAATTTCTTGGTACCCATTGCAATCTGGGTCGATATGGAATCCCATATCAATAAAATGAAACTATAGCTTCTAAGAGGATTCAACCACACGATCCACGCGCCGGTGTGCATGAGATATAAAAGCGGCGTGTCAGTTAATGTTGCCGTAGATAATAAGTCTATGAAGATCGGCTGGTCTAGTGGATAGAATGCCGGGTTCTCCTTCAGAAGACCCGAGTTCGAATCCTCGGGAAGGTGTGGAGGTTTTATTCTGTCGGGGGCAAAAAGAAAACTCTAACCTGCGCAATTCGCGTCGACTGCACTAGCCAGGCGATCTTAATTTCTCTGGCTCATGACCCCTGCAATACACCGTGAGGTACTATATTGGCAGTAAATGACAGTAAAAGTCTCCATGGCGAAGTGATCACGCCGTTTGACTCGGGTTCCGAAGGTTGTTGGTTCGATTCCGGGCCGCGAACTTCGGTTCACAAGTGAAATTTTTCGGACACACCTGTAGGACGTCGCTAAAGCTACGTAGGTCGTGCTTTGTGCGACGCTTTCCGCGCTGCGGAGTTGTGATAGTCTCTTTAAGGCTACCTTGGTGATATTTAAACATATGGTATGTGTTTTGTTTATTTCTGTTGAAAGGATTCTTTACTCTACTGTATTATATATTGAACTTTGTTTCTATAGAATCCAAGCATGTGTAACTAAGTCACTATGTCATGTTGAAGATACACAGTTATGTGACAAGACAAGACAAGAATAAACATCGACAATAAAATGGACTTGTTACCAGAATCTTTGTCTTCGAAGGGCTCCATCGTCATAATCACGTGCCCTGACAGCTGGCGCTTTCTAGTGGTCACCACGTTGTCCAATGCCCATAGTCTCATTATTAGCGTGCAAACCTTACCCTAGTGTGAGGAAATGCAACCTCAAGACTAAATGTCGTGGCAGGGCAGACCAGGCCGTAAGTCATAGACGGCAACTGGTCTAGGGTGAAAGCTCCGACAGGCGGACAGTTAGAACATTGCTTTGCTGACCCGACAGCTTATGCAGCTTGTCTTGTTCCTGACATATTAGTGTTGCCTTTGCTCAGGAGTAAACTAGGCAGGCCGAGGGAGGGATCATGAGGCCTGGGTAGCATATGTTCACTAAATTCACCCCAGGCTTTGTGTTATGGAGAGGTATAACTCCATTTTACAAACTATCGTCTATCAAGATTTCACGGATGCCAGCCCCCTCTCATCCCATGACAAAAGAAATCTGTTTGTCTCCTTATTGTTTTTGTATGCAATGCTATACTTTCATTACCCACTTCCAGACAATCGTATTTAGTTACTCTGGCAGCCCAAGATATAAGCAACATTCGTCTCAGGAACCCCATCTCTGTTGCTTCTAAGCTTTTCCTAATTTGTTCATTTACATTCTAAAATTCACTGTCATACATCATAACGGGTTCATTGTAACATTTCAGCACTCCCTTTCTTACATTCAATAATAGTGACATTGAATGATACGATAGACAGCCAGAAAAATCAACGACCAAGTCCTACAAGAAACAAATTAAAGTAGTAAACTGTTTAGAGAAATTACACGTAGACAGTCAAACATTTCTGGTCTCGTTATGAGAAGAAATAAATCGGAGAACTTGGTGACAACTGACGAGATCGAGGTGAAGAGAATAATGTGAAGACAGAGAAGTAAATACCTGGATGGTTTGGCTATGTGGCATGGTCGAGACAGGAACACTGAGTTGATTCACGACTCTAGCGATCGAGTGAGATGGCGAAACATGACCGCCTACGCTAGTTGAGTTGAGTTTAGCTAAGAACTGACATTACTGCAATCAGAAAATTCCAATTCGCGCTCCGTCCCCTCGTTCAACAGCCAGCGAAGAGTTATACTACTAACCGTGTCCACCGTTATCTGCTTATCTCCATAGCACATTATGAATGAATGATAGTGACATATTGCATACAATAATTTCATTTTCTGGAATGCAACTGTTTGACATATTCTGTTCTTAATCCTTATCGTCTATCTTCAAGCTGATGTAATGACTGCCCCTAGCCATTTACATGTTTTAACTTAGTTAAGCATAATCCCTTGTATGGTTGGTGATAACACGGTTGCATAAATTGTTATATTAAGGGAAACAACTATTGTAAATAGCTTAGGTTTTACATATATATTTAGTTATCGTTCTTGAAGAATTTCGAGTCAAACCCATTAGCGGGCGATTGTGAAGTTGATAGAAAACTGCGCCGATAAAGTCATGCCCACGGTCAGACGAGGGTTAGAAGCTTGGACTCATCGCCTGCCAAGGGAATCAAATACTGGCCAGCCAGTGCTGCGTGCATTCAGATCTACACGTCGTGACGTCACTATCTCATCACAGAGCCGTGGCGGGACAGTGCTTCAGGGCAAATTATGAGAATGTACTGAGGGAGGGGGAGTATGTGTGGGGGATAGAAAATGAGGGAGAGAGTTGTGAGATTGAGAGTGTGAGGGAGAGAATGTGTGAGGGAGAAGGTTGTGAAGGAGAGAGCATATGGGAGAGAGAGAGTGTGAGCGAGAAAGTGTGAGGGAGAGAGAGTGTGTTAGGGAGAGAGAGAGTGTGAGGGAGAGAGTTGTGGGAGTGAGAGTGTGAGGGAGTGAGAGTGTGGGAGTGAGAGTGAGGGAGAGAGAGTGAGAGATTGAGAGTGAGGGAGAGAGTGTGATGGAGAGAATGAGTGAGAGAGAGTGAGAGACAGAGTGAAAGAGAGAGAATGAGAGGGCGAAAGAGTGAGGAGAGATAGTAAATTAGAGAGTGAGGGAGAGAGAGTGAGGGAGAGAGTTAGGAAGAGGGAGTGAAGGAAACAGTGTGAATGGGAGAGAGAGGT
>OY992886.1:6768064-6815564 GCA_963921405.1 Cepaea hortensis | reverse complement strand
GCAGTGGTGGAGTCCTGCCAGGGTGACCAGATCACTTTTGATTTGGCTTCGATGGTGTGGGGCGTCGGCCGTTCAGAAAGCAATAGTATACTACTGTACGCAAAACTTACTAGCATATAAGAGATGGAGAGAGGAATAGAGACAGAGAGAGAGAGAAAGAGAGGTAAGTAGACACAAAGGCATGCAAGTAGATAGGTTGGAGCGTAGGTAGGTAGGTAGGTACGTAAGTACGTAGGTAGGTACGTAAGTACGTATGTAAGTACGTAGGTAAGTAGGTACGTAAGTACGTAGGTAGGTAGGTACGTAGGTAGGTAGGTACGTAAGTACGTAGATAGGTAGGTACGTAAGTACGTAGGTAGGTAGGTACATAAGTATGTATGTAAGTACGTAGGTAGGTAGGTAGGTACATAAGTATGTATGTAAGTACGAAGGTAAGTAGGTACGTAAGTACGTAGGTAGGTAGGTACGTAAGTACGTAGATAGGTAGGTAGGTAGGTACATAAATATGTATGTAAGTACGTAGGTAGGTAGGTACGTAAGTATGTAGGTAGGTAGGTACGTAAGTACGTAGATAGGTAGGTAGGTAGGTAGGTAGGCAGGCAGGTACATACGTATGTATGTATGTACGTAGGTAGGTAGGTAGGTAGGTAAGAAGGTAGGTAGGAAGGTAGGTAGGTAAGAAGGTAGGTAGGTAGGTAGGTAATTAGGTAGGTAGGTAGGTAGGAAGGTAGGCAGGTAGGTAGGTACGTACGTACGTACGTAGGTAGGGAGGTAGGAAGGTAGGTAGGAAGGTAGGTAGGGAGGTAAGGAGGTAGGAAGGTAGGTAGGTAGGTAGGTACGAAGGAAGATATACGATAGATAGACAGGCAAGCAGGCAGGCAGATAGTTAGGTAGGTAGGTGGATGGTTAAGTACGTACGTAGATCGATCGGTCGGTCGGTCGGTAGTTTGGTAGGTAGATAGGTTGAAAGATAGATAGATATGTAAATCTATAGGTAGGTGGGTGGGTCACTAGATAGTTAGGAAAGTACACAGGTAGTTGGTAAAGTATGTAGGTAGGTATGTAGATAGATATGTAGTTAGGAAGATAGGTAGGTAGGTAGGCAGGTAGGTAGCTTGGCAGGTAGGTAGATATATTGGTAGTTTAGAAGATAAGCAGGTAGGTAGATTAGTAGGTAGGTAGTAAGGTTATTAGGTATGTTAGTAGGCAGGTAGGTAGGTTAGTAGGTAGGTTAATATGTAGGTAGGTTAGTAGGTAGTTAGGTAGTTTAGTAAGTAAGTAGGCAGGCAGTTTTAATTCCCGGGTAGCCTTCACTGTGAAAACCTGGACTGTGGAACGTGTGTTTAACTCAGCGTGAGCACTTCATCTCTAGTAGATATTGGAACTCATGAGTCTGGTCGAGTGATTGTCCCAGGTGAAGATGTCTCGAGGACGTCCCAGGACGCGAAGGATTTATGTTGGTGCAGCTGTGAGACGTCAGCTAAGTAGAGTAGATTAATGTATGGACGGAGTGATGGAAAAGTAGAGGGTATTCAGAACTCTAGGCAGAATGTGAAAGAAAGTTGTGCGGGCGGGGAAATACTATTACCAACAAAATGAGAGATCACTAATAAAACGTGTCTGGTGAGTAAATATTGTTGTAGTAGGAGGAAAAGGGGTGGTGTTGAGAGGGATAGAGAGGTAAAGAGAAGAGAGATAAAGGGAACGAACAAACGAGGAATATATTTTCACAGGGTCACAAATTGGGCACTCAGGCCCGTCTTACATTCAGCCATGCCAACCACTCATCTTTGATACATCAGTTATCTTGTTTGCACGTTACATTAACATATGAATAACATTGTTAAATGAATGTTGTGAACATAATGCATATTATTATGTTATGAGACAGGCAGGCAGACACACGCACACTTACACTGACACATGCATAAAGCATTAACATGTACATAATACCCACATATACATTCATACAAGCATACATACATCATTCACAGACTCTCAAACTATACACTAACTCAATACCACACATATTCTCACCCCCTCTCATAGCCATATACCCATTGACAATAACAAACGCACTAACAAACATTAACTCATACATACACGAGTGATAAAGGGAGTTAAAATGACAGAAAGATAAAGAGGGGATACTTTGCGCTGGCATGCTTTGAACTCAAGCGTAGTCCATCCACATTACTTCTAGTGGCACATGACTGTTCTTTGTGTGTGGATTAGCTTTCCTTATTACCAGTGTCCCTCGCCATCAGGCGAACCCTCTCCGTCTTCAGGGGTACTTGTAATTTACGTCCCCAAGTCAAGGACGAGAAGTCAACATTTTAGTCCAACTGTCGTTGTAGAAGTTGAACCCTTTACCTCGGCATCAGCACACCGGATGTTTTAGAACGCGCGTCCTCATCCATTCAGCCATACTGACCTCCAGGGGGAGAGATTATTGCTTCTCTTTTGCAAGACGTTGCTATCAGCCCCAGGTTAATGTTGGAAGAGTATGAGGTAGCAATTTTAGAGGCTGGGTCAAGCATAAAGCCATACTGGTCAGAAAGATTACCCCCGCCACTATTGGGGGTTTAAACATGGAACACTGACTTGGTAAGTGAGAGCACTAACTACTCTACCGTCGCCATAAATTGTCTTAACACCAACCTCCCCCCGCCCCCCCCCCCCACACACACACACGCACACACACACACACACAATTTAAGTCACGAACACCCCCCGAACAAGACCTATAACTCCTGTACTGAGATCTGAGGAAATGTTCGGACTGATGAGCTCCCTTGGGAGCAATAGTACTTGTGTTGGCGGGTAGTAAATCATTCAGTGTCTGGTTCCCTTCCTCCTCGTATACATTTTAACTAGTAATCTTCTATCTATCTATCTATCCATTCATCCATCCATCCATCCATCCGTCCATCCGTCATTCCGTCCATCCGTTCGTCTGTCTGCCTATCTATCTGCCTACGTATCTAGCTGTCTATCTGTATGTCTGTCTGTCTATCTGTCTGTCTGTCTGTTTGTGTTTCAGTCCAATCATCTGTCTGTCTGTCTATCTGTCTATTTATCTGTCTGTCTGTTGGTCAGAGGTTCTGTCTTTCTGTCCATCTGTCTAAGTATCTTTACACCTTTTCTCTCTGCGTCTGCGAGTCTATGTATATATATATATACTAGCTGACACGGCCCGGCTTCGCCCAGACTCTGGTGGGGAGCATCTCATTTAATTCATATAAGTAGTCATATAAGCTCCCGTTCCCGACTGTCTGTCTGTCTGTCTGTCTATCTATCTGTCTGTCTGTCTGTCTGTCTGTCTGACCCGGCCCAGCCCATGGTGGAGAGCATCTCATTTAAATCATATAAGTAGTCATATAAGACCCCGTTCCCGACTATCTGTATGTCTGTCTGTCTTGGGTAAATGGAGGGAGGGAGGAGGAGAAGAGGGAGGTGGAGGAGGGAAGAGGAGGGAGGAGGAGGGAGGAGGAGACAGGAGGAATAGGAGGGAGGAGGAGGGATTAGGAAGAGGAGGGAGGAGTAGGGTGGAGGAGGAGGGGGAGGAGGAGGGAGGAGGAAGAGGGAGAAGGAGGGAGGAGGAGATCGCAGGAGGAGGAGGAGGAGAGGGAGGAGGAGGGAGAGGGAGGAGGAGGGAGGAGGAGAGGGAGGAAGAGGGAGGAGGAAGAGGGAGAAGGAGGAGGGAGGAGAAGGAGGGAAGAGGATGAGAGTGAGGAGGAGGAAGAGGGAGGAGGAGGAATGTGAAGGGAGGAGGAGGGAGGAGGTAGAGGGAGGAGGAGGAGGAGGGAGGGAGGATAGAGGAGGAGGGGGGATGTGGAGGAAGAGGGAGGAGGAGGAATGTGAGAGGAGGAGGAGAATGTGAAGGGAGGAGGAGGGAGGAGGTAGAGGGAGGAGGAGGGGAGGAGGGAGGATAGAGGAGGAGGAGGGATGAGGAGGAAGAGGGGAGGAGGAATGTGAAGGGAGGAGGAGGGAGGAGGTAGAGAGAGGAGGAGGAGGGAGGAGGGAGAATGGAGGAGGAGGGATGAGGAGGAGAGGGAGGAGGAGGGGAGGAGGGGGAGGAGGAGGGAGGAAGAAGGAGGAGGGAGGAAGGACGGATGAGGGGGAGGAGGGAGGGGTAGGAGGGGAGGAGGAGAAGGGAGGAGAAGGGAGGAGGAGGAGGGAGCAGGAGGAAGGAGGAGGGAGGAGGAGGAGGAAGAGGGAGGAGGAGGGAGGAGGAAGAGAGAGGAGGGAGGAGGAAGAGAGAGGAGGGAGGAGGAGGGAGGAAGAGATAGGCGGAGAGAGGAGGAGGAGGGAGGAGGAGGAGTAGGGATGAATAGGAGGGAGGAGAAGGGAGGAGGAGGGATTAAGAGAAAGAGGGGGGAAAGGGGAGAAGGAGGAGGGAGGAGGAGGAGGAGGAAGAGGGAGGAGGAGGGAGGAGGAGGAGGAGGGAGGAGGAGGAGGGAGGATGGTGAAGGAGGAGGAGGAGGAGGGAGGAGGGTGAAGGAGGAGGAGAGGAGGAGGGAGGGGGAGGAGGGGAGAAGGAGGGAGGAGGGAGGAGGAGAACGTAGGTGGGGGAGGATGAGAAGGGAGGAGGGAGAGGGAGGAGGAGGGAGGAGGAGGAGAGAGGAGGAGGGAGGAGGTGGAGGGAGAAGGAGGAGGGAGGAAGAGGTAGAAGGAGGAGGGAGAAGGAGGGAGGAGGAGACAGGAGGAATAGGAGGGAGGAGGAGGGATTAGGAAGAGGAGGGAGGAGTAGGGTGGAGGAGGAGGGGGAGGAGGAGGGAGGAGGAAGAGGGAGAAGGAGGGAGGAGGAGAGGAGGAGGAGGAGGAGGAGGAGAAGGGAGTAGGAGGAGGGAGAGGGAGGAGGAGGGAGGAGGAGGAGAGAGTAGGCGGAGGGAGGAGGCGGAGGGAGCAGGAAGAGGGAGGAAGAGGGAGGAGGAAGAGGGAGAAGGAGGGAGGAGAAGGAGGAGGGAGGAGGAAGGAGGAGTAGAGAGTCGGAGGAGGGAGGAGGCGGAGGGAGGAAGAGGGAGGAGGAAGAGGGAGAAGGGAGGAGGAGGGAGGAGGTAGTAGGATGATTGATTGCCATCCCACCAGGTTAATATGTTATCGCGGACCTCAGAGAGAAGTGTCTATGTAGAAGACCATTTCCTGGACGTACGTATTTTGGGAGGGGGAGGAGGGAGGAGGGAGGAGGAGGAAGAAGAAAAAAAAACTACGACAGTTGGCATCTCTGGAATGAAAGGAAGGCGTGTAGAAAATTTCATCTCAATCGGATGGGCCGTTCGCGAGCGTATAAAGGACATACATACATACAGAGATACGCACATCCTAATTTATATATATATATATATATATATATATATATATATATATATATATATATATATATATATATATATATATATATATATATATATATATGGAGTCTCTGTGGCGAAGTGGTTTTGCCGTTTGACGTTTGACTCGTGAGCCGAAGGTTGTGGGTTCGATTCCGGGCCGTGTCCTTCGGTTTACGAGTTAAATGTTTCGGAGACTCCCATGGGTCGTCGCTAAAAGCTACGGAGTTCGTGCTTTGTGCGACGCTTTCCGTGCTGCGGAAAGAGACCGAGCCATATGGGATAAAAACCCTGAGCAATGAAGTCGATATATGTGTGTGTGTGTGTGTGTGTGTCTGTCTGTCTGTCTGTGTCTGTGTGTGTGTGTGTCCACCCTCATAACCTCCCTGTCCTTTCTCTATGTCTCTGTTTCTCACTCGTTATCTCTCTCCCTACCAATGGCAAACAACTGAATGTACAATTCCCCAGACAATCAACCTCGGGGTTGATCACGATGCCCTGTAATGAATATGTAACACATTTATCCCCACCCCCAACCCACCCACATCTGGATTATTCTGTTTACCTGGCCTAAGACCCTAGTCACGTATGTACATGTGCTTGCTTTTTTAATTGTTTCTTTTTTAAATATTTCTGTATTTATTACAAATGTTTTTATTATTTAAATTGGTAATGTTTCTGTTCTTATTGTTTCTGTTTTTAATGTTTCTGTTTTTAATGTTTCTGTTTTATTGTGTTTGTTTTTATTGTTTCTGTTTGTATAGTTCATGTTTTTATTGTTTCTGTTTGTATAGTTCATGGTTTTATTGTTTCTGTTTGCATAGTTTATGTTTTAAAGTTTATGTTCATATTGTGTATGTTTTTATTGTTTCTATGTGGACAGTTTATGTTTTTAATGTATCTGTTTGTATAGTTTGTTTTTAATGTTTCTGTTTGTTAAGTTTATGGTTTTATTCTGTTTGTATAATTTATGTTTTATTGTGAATGTTTTTATTTTTTCTCTTCATATAGTTGATGTTTTTTATTGTTTCTGTTTGTATAGTTGATGTGTTTATTGTTTCTGTTTGTACAGTTGATGCTTTTATTGTGTCTGTTTGTATAGTTCATGGTTTTATTGTTTCTGCTTGCATAGTTTATGTTTTTATTGTTTATGTTTGTAAAGTTTGTGTTCCTATTGTGTATATTTTTATTTTTTTCTATTTGTATAGTTTATGTTCCTATTGTGTATGTTTTTATTGTTTCTAGTTGTATAGTTTATGTTTTTATTGTTTCTGTTTGCAAAGATTATATTTTTATTGTTTCTGTTTGCATAGTTAATTTTTTTATTGTTTCTGTTTGTAAAGTTTATGTTCTTATTGTGTATGTTTTTATTGTTTCTGTGTGGACAGTTTATGTTTTTATTGTATCTGTTTGTATAGTTTGTTTTTAATGTTTCTGATTGTAAAATTTATGGTTTTATTGTTTCTGTTTGCATAATTTATATTTTTATTGTGACTGTTTTAATTTTTTTCTGTTTGTATAGTTTATGTTTTTATTGTTTGTGTTTGTATAGTTGATGTTTTTTTGTTTCTGTTTGTATAGATGATGTTTCTATTGTGTCTGTTTGTATAGTTGAAGTTTTTATTGTTTCTGTTTGAATACTTTATGATTTTATTGTTTCTGCTTGAATAGTTTTTTGTTTTTATTGTTTCCACGGAGTTATTACAATACCACTTTATTTCACTGTATAAGAATTAAACAGAGATGTTTCTAGTCCGCCTGTGACGTATGCAATTAGTAGTGGATTAACTGTTTCTTGCTGTTTAAAAGATTTTACATGTTTAAAGACGAGAGGCTCAACTTCATTGCACCGGGTTTTTTCCCATATGGCTTGGTTTCTTTCCACACGGCGCCCTGCCCAAAGCGTGACACAGAGCACGAACTTCTTAGCTCCAGCGACGAACCTCAAGATTCTCTAAGAAAATTGAACTCGTGAAAGGAATGGCGTAGCCCAGAATCGAACACGCAACCTTCGGAAAGCTAAAGCAGCCGGATTAACCACTTCGCCTATGAAGTTCCAAAGCTTTTTCATGTCTCAACTAAAATCTGAAGTTAATCTGGCAGTCGATGAGACAGTTATTTCCTTGCGCGAGCGGGCTGCGCGGGCAGGCAGACACTGGGCGCGTTACTCCACACATAACCGACTGCAGACTGTCGCTTGAAGGGGGAAGAAAATTAACACTTGAATGGTGATGGTTGTTTCAGCTGTCTGTGAGTCTGTTGCCAGTGTTGATTGATGGTTGCCGGTGAGTTTCTGTTTGTAGCGTACACGTTTCGATGTTTCTTGCTTTCTTCTCGTTGCTTTGGTTGTTTCTTCTTCTCCTTCTGCTGCTGCTGCTGCTGCCAGTGCTGCTGATGCTACCACTGCTGCTGCCGCTGCTGCCACTGCTGCCAATGCTGCTTCTTCTTCTTCTTCTTCTTCTTCTTCTTCTTCTTCTTCTTCTTCTTCTTCTTCTTCTTCTTCTTCTTCTTCTTCTTCTTCTTCTTCTTCTTCTTCTTCTTCCTCTTCTGCTTCTCCTCCTCCTCATCCTCCTCCTCCTCCTCCTTCTTCTTCTTCTTCTTCTTCTTCTTCTTCTTCTTCTTCTTCTTCTTCTTCTTCTTCTTCTTCTTCTTCTTCTTCTTCTTCTTCTTCTTCTTCTTCTTCTTCTTCTTCTTCTTCTTCTTCTTCCTTCTTCTTCTTCTTCTTCTTCTTCTTCTTCTTCTTCTTCTTCTTCTTCTTCTTCTTCTTCTTCTTCTTCTTCTTCTTCTTCTTCTTCTTCTTCTTTCTTCTTCTTCTCCTTCTTCTTTTTCTTCTTCTTCTTCTTCCTCCTCCTCCTTCCCCACATCTTTTTCTTTTTGTTCCTGTATTCTTCTTTTGGGACATAAGCTGACAACTAAGCCACAGTAACACTTCCTATCTTTTGCTATCTGTCGCAGCTCTATCCATTACCTTTCAATGTTATCTATATGTACTTAATTCTCTTCTCCGTATGTGTATATGTCTCCGGCTATTTCGTTTTCCTTGTGGGTTCCAAACAAAAGAGTGTCTAGTTATATTTTCCTCAGGTTTTCTCGGGTGCTTGTGTACCATTCAGTTATATTGTGACGTTTTACCGAATTCCGAGCGTTGGCACTAAGACAGAGCATCGATGGCGGTAAGAGGATATAAGAAACAAGACATAAAACAGACAGTTTTAAAGAGCGATGCTATGTTTAGATAAGACAGACCAGACATCTTTCAATAGATCTAACCTACTGACAGAATTAAGTTTCCGCGGAAAAGAGCAAACTGGTTCTGACAAAAGTCATCGCATTGTCCCGCGAGATTTATTTATTTTAGTGAGATTATACGGAAATAAAGAGGACAGAAAGTTTATACATGTAAATGTGAGGCTCTGACAGCAAGGGTTATAGATAAGTATATAACTGAAGGTTAGTTGGTGTTTGTATTGTAAGGGTTATAGATAAGTATATAACTGAAGGTTAGTTGGTGTTTGTATTGTAAGGGTTATAGATAAGTATATAACTGAAGGTTAGTTGGTGTTTGTATTGTAAGGGTTATAGATAAGTATATAACTGAAGGTTAGTTGGTGTTTCTGTATTGTAAGGATTATGAATAAGTATATAACTGAAGGTTAGTTGGTGTTTGTATTGTAAGGGTTATAGATAAGTATATAACTGAAGGTTAGTTGGTGTTTCTGTATTGTAAGGATTATGAATAAGTATATAACTGAAGGTTAGTTGGTGTTTGTATTGTAAGGATTATGAATAAGTATATAACTGAAGGTTAGTTGGTGTTTCTGTATTGTAAGGATTATGAATAAGTATATAACTGAAGGTTAGTTGGTGTTTGTATTGTAAGGATTATGAATAAGCATATGAATGAAGGTTAGTTGGTGTTTGTAGTGTAACGATTACAGATAAGTATATAACTGAAGGATAGTTGGTGTTTGTATTGTAAGGATTATAGATAAGTATATAACTGAAGGATAGTTGGTGTTTGTATTTTAAGGATTATTAACAAATTAAAGTTTAGTTGCATGTCCTCCACAGGACGTAGCAGTCAACCTCAGCATTTTGGCTGTTCGTGATTCCTGAGCAATGTTTACGTTCAGTAGTTTGCTATTGCTTCATGAACGACCGGAACCTATACCTTTTTCGAAAAAAAAAAACTAGCACCGCTGTGTTTCGACCCCTTGTAAATGCGATTACGAATCGCGTCCGTAACGCCTTCGCCTCGGAGACTGGTTATAAGTATATAACTGAAGTTTAGTTGGTGTTTGTATGGTAAGGATTATAGATAGGTTAAAAGTCGCTTAAAAGTCGACAGAGTCGACTTCATTGCACCATGTTTTATCCCATGTGGCTCGGTCTCTTTCCGCAGCACGGAAAGCGTCGCACAAAGCACGAACTCCGTAGCTTTTAGCGACGACCCACAGGAGTCTCCGAAACATTTAACTCGTAAACCGAAGGATGCGGCCCGGAATCGAACTCACAACCTTCGGAGCACGAGTCAAACGGCTTGCCACTTCGCCACAGGTAATAAACTGAAATGAAAAAAAAAAATAAAATAAACTATAAAGAAAAGAACACTTGAATTCAAATTTCATGAGCTAAATAATGAAGAGGATTGGCTAATAAAGACGATGAAACAGAGAAAATTTTAATATTTTGTTCACTTGAAACGTAATGAAACTTCGGAAAGAACAATAATGAAGGGGTATATGCCTGGGAAGAGTTGAAGAGGAAGGCTAAAGAGAAGATGGGTGCAGGATGTGGCGGATGATCTCCAGATGGGTGTATCGGGCGCGGGACATCTTGCTTGTGACTGAGAAGTTTTCCGGAAGGTTGTTATGGGAGCGAGGTTCTGCAAAGGACATGCTACTGAATGAATGAATGAATGAATGAATGAATGAATGAATGAATGAATGAATGAATGAATGAACTGAAATTATAGTTGGTGTTTGTGTTACAAGAAGTCTTGTTGGTATTATGTTTTGCAAGAAAGTTTAGTTGGCTGTTTGTTAAAGGAAAGTTAGTTGGAACTTCGTTTAAGGAAATTTAATTGGTATTGTGTTACTTAAAGTGTAGTTGGTATTTCTTTACATAAAATTAAGTTAGTTGCTTGTTAATTAAAGTTTAGTTGGTATTTTGTTACATACTTTGGTATTTTACTACAATAAGGTTGGTTTATATTTCGTTACCAGACGTTTGTTTATTTTTTAAGTTGCATTTCCCTTACATGACTTTGCAGTCAACACCAGCATTTTTCAGCTGCTGTTGATGTTCTTGGCAAGATTACGCTCATTAGTTTGCCATTGCTTCCTGGGCGACCGGCCCACATACCCCCGTAAGTAACCAACTCGACGCGATCCGCTACCGAATCTCGTTCAGCTGTGTTCCCCACGTGAATATACGGAATTACGGAGAAAGGTGTTAACCACTTAGCGAAGGAGACCATCTTAAGACCAGACGTTTAGTTGAATAAATTTAGTTGATATTTTGTTACTATAAATTTAGTTGCTATGTGTGTTACAAGAAATTTAGTACTATGTGTGTAGGAGGAAGTACAGGCTTTGATCTTCGAGAATTCTACAGAGGGTGATTCAGGCATTTACAAAGATGGGTCAGTCGTTCGACGCGTGGGAAGTTCATAGGCTTTTACGGCTCAGGCTGGAGGGAGAATTGTGAAGAAAGATTCTGGTGCTTTTGCCATGACCATAAGTAGTCTGACTATGGAAGTCATGGAAGTAAGTAAAGCAATTATATGTCTCGAAAAACAGACCTTCACTCAGGCATGTTTCGATAGTGACTCAAAGAGTGTGCTAAGAAAGATAGAGATGGGTGGAGACCGAAGACAGTGGTTGGTGTCACTGGGGCAGTCACGGCTGACAAAGATTAGTTTCAAGTTTCCTGCCAGCGCATGCGGGTGTACAAGGAAATTGGCAGGTTGACAGGCCTGCAGGTAAGGCTACTGTGGAGGGCGGACGAGCTATGGACCAGGCTGATATACTGAATGCTCTACAAGAAGTAAGACTTTTGCGAGAACCAAGTGATGACTGGGAATCTACAACCATGGTCAGGTTGCGAGAACCAAGTGATGACTGTGAATCTACAAAAATGATCAGACTGAACAGCAAGTTAAAAGAGGCTTGGCCAGACAAGATCACTACGCAGGAAGCCAAAGAAGATTAATAAATAAACACAAAACTGGTGTCGTGAGCCGCTACACGCTGCCTGATTTGCTGAATTCCAATTCCAATTTTCCAAAAAAAATTCCAAATTCGGCCTCGTCTAACCTGCTTCATCAGCGGTGGTTATTGTTGAGAGCCGTAGTTGTGTGGATTGTTAGTCCTAATTCCTACTAGTTTTATTGGTTCCGCTCTGTTCGTCGGATATGTTTGTTTTGTGCTGGTCCTGGTAAAGACCGGTCCTTGGTTGGGCCTACTGGGCCCGCATTCTCTCGTTTTTTGGCTTCTTTTCTCTGTTAGCCCTGCTAACTGCTTGTCGTTTCTTGTGTTATTCTCATCGGGGCTAGTCCCGGCCATGTCCAGTCCTCATAAGGACTCGATGTAGGCAAGGGCGGAGCACTCAATTGCAAGTCTCATGTTGTCCCCCCGTTCAGCGTTACAAACTCCTTTACGCTTGTAAGTTTTGGCGGTTTTCTTCATCGCGTGTGGGTGTGGTTGGCAACAAGATGACCAGGTCTCCCTGTCTTCCTAATTCAGGTGCTCTACCGGAAGATCCAACCCACCTTCCTGCCCTTCACCCCGCCATTTTTTTTTTTTTTTTTATATAACAACATATATAAACATGCACAGATTTGCTGAAAAGGAGATCCGAGCACTCATGGACCGAATGTTTCGATGTGCAATGAGGATCATCTGTCGACTAACTATGTGCGTTGCAAGAAGAAAACCCACCTTATATGACTTGAAAGAGAACATAAATAAAGCCTTGAGACACCTGGAGGTGTATAGACATGGTGTACTAGACTCTCACATCTATATCCCAGTCGGCACATCAGGAGTGTTCTGATCTCTACCACACAGACCGCTTATATTTGCCATGAAATTTTACGGACCTATTTAAGGTGTGCCGTCCTCCGTGGCGATGGCGTTGCGGACGCGATTCGTAATGCCGTTTACCCGCGTTCGAAACACAGAGGTGACCGATTTGGCAGTAGACTGTGTCTCGCTGGGTTTAAAGTGTTGGTATGGGAACCGGTAGTTCAGAAAGCAATGGCAAACGACTCAACGTAAAACTTGCCAAGACATCAACATCTGCAGTAAAATGCTGGTGTTGACTGCAACGCCCTGTAAAAGGATATGCAACTTAAACCAAACATAAATGTTAAGGTGTAACAATAAACAGATGTGAACAGATGAACGCCAGGTGGGCAGGCTTTCGTACTGGCTACTTTACCGGCCCAGACACCCAGAATGACCGAATAGATCCCACAGAAGCGCGAGTTCTTACGCATCCTATGCGCTGATGTTGAGGTAGTGGATTCAACCCCTACACCGGTCAGTGGATCTAAAATGTTGACTTCTCGTCCTCTCTTGGGGACGTAAATTACAAGTACTTCTGAAGTCGGAGTGGGTTGGCCTGATGGCGAGGGACACTGGTAATAAGGAGAGATAAACCACATGCAAAAGTCATTTCAATTATATAAGAAGTAGCGAGTTGGGACTGCTCTTGAGTTCAAAGCGAACAAGGGGGGGGGGGGGGAAAACACCATGGTATGTTTGTAGCCCAGAGGTAACGGGACGAATAGGTGATCAATATTCCTCTCCCGCAGAGAACGACGATTATAAAAACGCTGAAAGCAAATATGCTGCCTAGTGTTGCCAAAATTTCACAAGATAAACGGCTGGATTAAGTCCGACAGGGGAAACGAGGTTAGAGAGTTCCGCTAGGAGCTGGGCAGTCTGCTCAATAAGTTTATGTGGAGGGCGTCGGGCAGTGGCGTAACCAGGCTCGAAAGATAGGGTATATTTCGTCGTATTAGTGAACTATGCGCCACTTTTTCAAAAACAACACAGGATAAGATTATCGCCCCCCTATATTGCCCCCCTCGATTCAGGCGTAACTACGCCACTGGTGCCGAGTGCTTGGAGGTACAAATACAGTCCATTAATCCGCCTTAATCACGTTTACTTACATCAGATTGGAGGCCGCCGTGGCTCAGTGGTTGACTGTACATTTACTTGCACCACCTTGGAGGCCGCCGTGGCTCAGTGGTTGACTGTACATTTACTTACACCACCTTGGGAGTCGCCGTGGCTCAGTGGTTGACTGTACATTTATTTGCACCACCTTGGAGGCCGCCGTGACTCAGTGGTTGACTGTACATTTACTTACACCACCTTGGGAGTCGCCGTGGCTCTGTGGTTGGTTGCAAGTTTACTTACACCACCTTGGAGGCCGCCGTGGCTCAGTGGTTGACTGTACATTTACTTACACCACCTTGGGAGTCGCCGTGGCTCTGTGGTTGGTTGCAAGTTTACTTACACCACCTTGGAGGCCGCCGTGGCTCAGTGATTGACTGTACATTTACTTACACCACCTTGATTGCCGCCGTACCTCAGTGGTTGACTGTAAGATAATTACACCACCTTGGGGAACACCGTGGCTCAGTGGTTGACTGTACATTTACTTACACCACATTGGTTATCGCCGTGCCTCATTCGTTGTCTGTACAATAATTACACCACCTTGGGGATCACCCTGGCTCAGTGGTTGGCTGTACATTTACTTGCACCAACTTGGGGGTCGCCATGGCTCAGTGGTTGGCTGTATATTTACTTACACTACCTTGGAGAGTCGCCGTGGCTCAGTGGGTAACACGCCTGCCTGTCGACCCAGAGATCAAGCGTTCACTTCCATGGAAGAAGTTTTCTTGACGTATCGTGACTCTACTGCGATACTGGGTGCCACATCAGCCACCGAGTGGAGAGTGGTCATTACAGAAATGGGTCAAGCAGCATATACCCATTGCGCCTTAAGACGTGTAGAAGTGACCACGACGTGGCTGTTTAATTACACCCACTCTATTTCACTAATTACTTATCCCACTCTACGTGACTGTTTACATAGCCCACGCTATCTGACTGTTTTCTTACCCCATTCTGCGTGACGTTCTACTTACACCACTTTACGTGATAGCTTACATACCCCACTGTACGTGACTGTTTACTTATCCCACACTACATGAATCTGTACTTACCCCAAGCTACGTGACTGTTTACTTACTCATTCTACGTGATTGTTTACTTACACCACTCTACGTGACAGTTTACTTGCTCAGTCGACGTGACTGTTTCTTTACACCACTCTACGTGAATGTTTATTTACCCCAATCTACGTGGCTGTTTATTTATCCCAATCTATGTGACTCTGTACTTACCCCACTCTAGTGACTGTTTACTTACCCACTCTACGTGGTTGTTTCTTTACACCACTCTACGTGACTGTTTATTTACCCGAATATACGCGAATGTTTACTTATCCTAATCTACGTGACTCTGTACTTACCCCAAGCTACGTGGCTGTTTACTTGCCCCACTATAGTGACTTTTTACTTATCCCACCCTACATGACTGTTAACTTACCCCACTCTTCGTGACTATTAACTTACCCCACTCTTCATGATTGTTAACTTACCCCACCTACGTGATTGTTAACTGACCCCACTCTTCGTGACTCTTAACTTATCTAACTTTACGTGACTGGTTACTTACCCCACTCTAAGTGACTAATTACTTACACCAGTTTACTTATCCTAATCTACGTGACGCTGTACTTACCCCAAGCTACGTGGCTATTTACTTGCCCCACTATAGTGACTGTTTACTTATCCCACCCTACGTGACCGTTTACTTATCCCACTCTACGTGATTGTTAACTTACCCCACCCTATGTGACTGTTAACTTACCCCACGTGATTGTTAACTTACCTCACCCTACGTGACTGTTAACTTACCCCACCCTACGTGACTGTTAGCTTACCCCACTCTTCGTGATTGTTAACTTACCCCACCTACGTGATTGTTAACTTACCCACTCTTCGTGACTGTTAACTTATCTAACTTTACGTGACTGGTTACTTACCCCCTCTAAGTGACTATTTACTTACCCCACTCTGTGGCGAAGGGTTCACAGACACAATTGACAATCCCGAATACTGTTTTCGAAACACAGCTGCGAGCGAATTCTTTTCATACAATGGTATTTATCGCCCGGTCGTTCAGAAAGCAATGGCTATCCACTGAACGTAAAAGTTCCAAGAAATCACAACAGCCAAACATGCTGGGCTGACTGCGACGTCCTGTAAAGGATAGGCAATAAATTTATAACGCTTAGGAGTCATGGTAGCGCTGCAGCTAGAGGGCTTGACTGCTACCCGGTGGAAATGTGTTCGAATCTCCATCGAGGCAGGAAGTTGTCTTGATTGACCATGACTCCCCAGGTCGATCCAACGCAAATTGGTACCAGTAAAATCTCTAGAAGATAAAAGTGACCCACGAGATATTGACTTTGTAAGCCATGGAATGTCGATTGTGTTGCATATATATATATATAAATTTCATCCTGACACATGAGAGACTGCTGCTATGCTGCTAAAGACCGTAATTCATGGCGTACATCATTACATAAGGGTGCAGTCGCTAGTGAAGCAACCAGGACTGCAAGAGCTAGTTGTCATTACGTGACCGCAACTTCGAACTTTATATTCCAGTTCCTCAGGTGGCGCTAGGTGTCTCATGCACATGCGCAATGCATAAACAAAATGGCGACTGTAATCACGGAGTGTACAATCAAAGAGCAACGTGCTGTTGTGCGTTTGTTTTTTGTTTTTTGTGGGCTAAAGGACTAACTGCAAAGAAAATTAATAAGGAAATGCTTCCTGTTTGTGCCGACAAATGTTTATCCCGTAAAGCGGTGCATAGTTGGGTAGAAAACTTCCTTCTTCACCTTGTGTCCAAAAACTCAAGGTTACGCCATCAGCAGGGAAGGTTATGCTGACAGTGTTCTGGGATTGTCAAGGAGTGCTTATAACCAATTTCAAGAAGAAAGGTGACAATGTGAATTCTGAATCGTACTGTGAAGTGTTATCGTTGCTTCATGATGCAATTCGAAGGAATCGTCCAGGATTGCTGACTAGAGGAGTGTTGCTTCTTCATGACAATGCCGGACCACATACGGCTCGATTAAATTAGGAGAAATTTAACCAACTAAGGTGGGAAGTTCTGGAACATTCACCTTACAGCCCCGACTTAGACCGTTGCGATTTCCACCTTTTTGGTCCACTGAAAACTCACCTTGGCGGGAGATATTTCGTGAATGACGCCGAAGTTGAATGTGAAGTGGTAACGTGGTTTAAAAATCAGAGCACACAGGTCTATGCAGCCGGTTTGGGAGGACTGATAAATCAATGGGATAAGTGCATCAATGTTGGTGGAAATTATGTTGAGAAATAAAGGGACAATGTATGTATAAACATAAACTTCTTTCAAGTTTTTATCATATTTAGTTATTTTTCTACAGTCGTGTGTGACTTACTTATTGACTTCCCCTCGCGCGCGCGCGTGTGTGTGTGTGGATTGGTGGGTGGGTGTGTGTGTGTGTGTGGGTGTGTGTGTGAGTGTTGGTTGGTGGGTGTGTGTGTGGGGGTGTGTGTGTGGTTTGGTGTGTGTGTGTGGTTTGGTGGGTTTGTGTGTGTGTGGTTTGGT
The DNA here is from genome assembly GCA_963921405.1 of Cepaea hortensis. NCBI lineage: Eukaryota > Metazoa > Mollusca > Gastropoda > Stylommatophora > Helicidae > Cepaea > Cepaea hortensis. Next base: position 6,798,478 of record OY992886.1, on the reverse strand, counting down.
GGGTGTGTGTGTGTGTGTGTGTGTGGGTTGGTGGGTGGGTGTGTGAGTGTGGGTGTGTGTAGGTGTTTGTGTGGGTGTTTGTGTGGGTGTTTGTGTGGGTTGGTGTGTGTGTGTGGGTGTGTGTGTGTGGTTTGGTGGGTGTGTGTGTGTGGTTTGGTGGGTGTGTGTGTGTGGGTTGTGTGTGTGTGGATGGGTGTGTGTGTGTGGGTGTGTGTGTGTGGGTGGCTGGGTGGGTGTGGGTGGGTGTGGGTGGGTGGGTTTGTGTGGGTGGGTGGGTGTGTGTGTGTGTTTGTGTGTGTGTGTGTGTGTGTGTACATTTGATGTTATGTTCGCCCGAATTGAACTCAAGGATACTCCATACAGCTCCATACTCCATACAGCTCCATACTCCATACAGCTCCATACTCCATACAGCTCCATACTCCATACAGCTCCATACTCCATACAGCTCCATACTCCATACAGCTCCATACTCCATACAGCTCCATACTCCATACAGCTCCATACTCCATACAGCTCCATACTCCATACAGCTCCATACTCCATACAGCTCCATACTCCATACAGCTCCATACTCCATACAGCTCCATACTCCATACAGCTCCATACTCCATACAGCTCCATACGCCATACAGCTCCATACTCCATACAGCTCCATACTCCATACAGCTCCATACTCCATACAGCTCCATACTCCATACAGCTCCATACTCCATACAGCTCCATACTCCATACAGTTCCATACAGCTGCTACCGCTTCTAGAGCACTGGAGAGATTTTTGGGTGTGGATTAGCTTTCCATATTACCAGTGTCCCTCGCCATCAGGTGAACCCACACCAACTTCTGCTTAACTTGTCATTTACGTTCCCAAGCCAAGAAGGAGAAGGCAACATTGTAGTCCAACAGACCGGTGTAGAGGTTGCACGTGCTACCTCGGAATCAGCGCACAGGAAGATTCAGATGAGCGCTCTTATTAATTAAATTAGGCATGCTGATATCCGGCTTGTGACATGAAAGGGGTATCATGTTTTGTAGCCCTGATTGCATCGAGTGTATCGTGGCCAGTCTTTTCCTCTGCTAGCGAACGACGAACGCAGGCATCGAACCCTCGTCCAACCGCGCGCCTGGCATTTTCAGCCGAGCCACTTAACTACAGAAACGTGCCCGCCGTTGAATGCAATGCTTGAGTAACACAGCCGACTTCATGCCAAGGGACATAATTAGACAGTTTCATTAGCAGGGGACATAATTAGACATGATGATATGAGAAATATTTTAATTCCGCTCGCTACATCGCATTTATAGACAAATGAACAATAAATTAATTCGGACATTCTGTGAGAATTATTCGAATGAACGCGAAGTATGGCTGGGAAACACAGATGGAAAGGCAATGTTTTGATTAAAATCTGTGTCAAGGAAAAGAACTGAAAAACAGGAATACTTAACCCGAAAACGGAAGTATCATTACTTCACAATTGGGACGCAGAGGTGTTTCCAAGGCACTAGGGCCGGGTTATATACTGGCCAAGACCTATTGACGCGTCCTCGCCGAGCGTCCTGGGCAACAGGTCCCTTCGGGGTCCTGGCTGAAGTCAATAGGATCGCCGATTCCTCCGAAGTCGGAGAGTGTCTGCCTGTATGGCGAGGAACCACCAGTCTGCACACAAATAAGCCAGACATGGGACAACGGATACTCACGCAAACCTCAGGTCCTGTAAGACATCACACTGATGTTGGACAACAGGATGCCTTCATCCGACATACAGGACTTTGCGTTGGAGCTCAAGCCAATGAACACAAGCAAGCAAGCAATTCACAATTATCTGACCAGCACAAGACAAGTTAGTTGTATATCCTGTACAGGATGTCGCAGTCAACCCCATCATTTTTGGAAGGTTTGTGATTTCTTGGCAAGTTTTATGTTCAGTAGTTTGCCATTCCTTTCCGAACGACCGGCACTCATACAATTGTACAAAAACCAATGCACGGCGGTCTGCTGGCACATCGCCAGAAGTTGTGTTTCAAACGTGGTTGCCAGGATTACCATTTGAGTCTGTAACCTCTTCGCCACAGAGCAGGTAAAACCACAACTACATTATACTTACAACATATAAGGGGACATCCAGGGATCGACAAGAAACAGTCCTGGGAGGGAAACAAGCACATACACATACACATACAACATACAACGGGACATCCAGGGATCGAGAAGAAACAGTCCTGGAAGGGAAACACACACAAATACATACACTTACAACATATAACGGGACATCCAGGGATCAACAAGAAACAGTCCTGGGAGGGAAACACACACACACACACACACACACACACACACACACACACACACACACACACACACACACGCACATACACTACAACATATAACGGGACATCCAGGGATCGACAAGAAACAGTCCTGGAAGGGACACACACACACACACACATACACTTACAACATATAACGGGACATCCAAGGATCGACAAGAAACAGTCCTGGAAGGGAAACAAACACACACACACACACACACACACACACACACACACATACAACATATAACGGGACATCCAGGGATCGACATGAAACAGTCCTGGAAGGGAAACACACACACACACACACACACACACGCACACACACACACACACACGCACATACACTTACAACATATAACGGGACATCCAGGGATCGACAAGAAACAGTCCTGGAAAGGAAACACACACACATGCACTTACAACATATAACGGGACATCCAAGGATCGACAAGAAACAGTCCTGGAAGGGAAACAAACACACCCACACACACATACAACATATAACGGGACATCCAGGGATCGACATGAAACAGTCCTGGAAGGGAAACACACACACACACACACACACACACACACACACACACACACACACATACACACACACACACACACTTACAACATATAACGGGACATCCAGGGATCAACAAGAAACAGTCCTTGAAGGGAAACACACACACACACACACACACACACACACACACACACACACACACTTACAACATATAACGGGACATCCAGGGATCGACAAGAAACAGTCCTGGAAGGGAAACACACACACACACATACACTTACAACATATAACGGGTCATCCAAGGATCGACAAGAAACAGTCCTGGAAGGGAAACAAATACACACACACACACACACACACACACACACACACACACACACACACACACACACACACACACACACAACATATAACGGGACATCCAGGGATCGACAAGAAACAGTCCTGGAAGGGACACGGACACACACACACACATACACACACACACACACACACACACACACACTCGCGCGCACACACTGTGTCCAACTGACCGGTGTAGAGGTTGCACATTCTATCTCGGCACACCGGAAGTTTAATTCCAAATTGATTATACCATTACTCCTAACCCACAAGCGCGCCTCGCTAAGCACACATACACAAACAGGGGATGGCGGTGATCATGGAAGTCGCTGGAAAACAATAGTGTTGATTATACAGACAAACTTCGGTTTTGGTTGATAATCTGTCAGAGAACAATCGGCGAAATCCGAAACCGACGAAAACCGAGGCAATTATTTCCATGTGAATCAATGTAAATCCAATTAATTCATTATAGACACTTCAAAATACATACCCAAATAAACACATTTTATAGATAACTAGCTGACCCCGCCCGGCTTCCCCCAGTCCTTGGTGGGGAGCATCTCATTTAATTCATATAAGTAGTCATAAAAGTTCCCGTTCCCGTTACCGACTATCTGTCTGTCTGTCTGTCTGTCTGTCTGTCTGTCTGTCTGTCTGTCTGTCTGTCTGTCTGTCTGTCTGTCTGTCTGTCCGTCCCTCCCTCTCTGTCTGTCTGTCTGCCTGTCTGTCTAATCATTTATTGGTTGCAGTTAGAACAACCTTAGATAAACGAAGACCAACTTACAAAAAGCATTAGAAAGAGCACTTGAAAGATCTTTACATCTTCCCCCAACAATTAACTTGGGTAAATGGAGCGGCGGCAGCAGCATCAGCAGAAGAAGGAAAAGGAGGAGTAGACAACTGCAGCGAAAAGGTGGGTCTGTCTATCTATCTGACCCGGCGTGACTTCGCCCAGCTCCTGGCGGGTAGCGTCTCATTAAATTCATACAACAAAAAAAGTAACTTAAAAAAATGCCCTTCCACACACCATCCATTATTTTTAATGAAAACTCTTTCTAATCACCTGCATGACTACAGTAACTTCTTAAGCAAAAAAAGATGAGTTACAATGTTATGCATTGTGCATCATTTTTATGAAAACTTTGAAAATGCCTTACAGATTGTATCATTATTTATTATAACTCATATGCCGGTACATAACTATGGACAAAGAGTTTATAAATCTTTGAAAACGATGCCACAATATGACTATAAGTTATACAGAAAAGTTATGCCCCTTGAAATAACTTTTACAGAGTTAGGTCCCCTGAAATATATGAAATTATGATGAAAAATGAAAAATGAAATAATACTGAGTAAGCAGGCGATTTCACACTAACAAAATATCACAGTTGTCAGCTCTGGAATGAAAGGAAGGCGTGTAGAAAATTTCATCTCAATCGGATGGGCCGTTCGCGAACAAATAAAGGCCATACGGACAGAGATACATAAATACATACAGAGATACATACGCACAAGTCTTTTTTATATATAAGATATAGTGTTTAATACTATTTTTTCAGCCCCAGACTTGTTCCAACTCGCACCTTCGCCGTGCCTGGTAACACTGTATATGCCAGTGCGTCTCTTGAAGTTTTCAAACTATCCTCTGCGGGCCTTTAATTCACTATATCAACTAGCACACGTCGCAGACATATTCTTAATTATATCGGCTCACATTATACTTAAAACATATCATCATTGGCACCTTGCCGTCTTGACAGACGGTAGTTTGTTACATTGTGCTTCATAAAGGCATAATAACTACAACCCATGGCGGTGGCGAATGTGAATAATAAAGCCAATTCGCTCTGTAAATTCAGTTAGTTAGTTAGTTAGTTAGTTAGTCTGTAAATATTCGTCCGCAATGAATGCATGTGAACACATGGTCATTTTCACCATTACGTACCATCTTACATCTCATACGTTCCGTGTGTGACCTATCTGCAATCATTTTCTCCTTTGTTTTTATTCCATTTCTGATATGTGCCCTCCATGCAACACGTTCAGCGGCGACTTGCTCCCAATGTGCATTATCAATGCCTGGATCAATCATGCACCGCTTACACACATCTTTGTATCGTGGTAGAGGCTGACCCTGAGATCTCTTACCCATTTGTAATTCACCAAGAATAATGTCCTTTGGTATTTGTCATAAGTCGAGGTGCCCCACCGGCTAGATGAAAATAATATTCACTGGCGAGCAACCCTAAATAGTCAGAAACTGACTAGGGACAAAATCTATATGGCTGAACTACAGATTAAGCCCATGAATATCCAACGTACAGCTCCAAGTGGCTCGTTACAAAATGAAATGAACTGTGCTGAATATTCGCCAAGGTATAGGAAAGAGAAGGTTAGCTAAGATAGATGTTTTAAGTCTAAATATATTAGTATAGACGACTATCTCAGTACAGGTTTTCTCCCTGACTGCTCCTTTCCTTGGTGTGTAAGTGAACCCCCACCAATGTACACAACAACACGTATGCACAATTGGAAAAAATATAATGACAGAACTATGAGTTACAACACTCCAACATTTATTTACTAATCATAGACATCTGATTGTTTTCAATATGCGGATGATGAAATCATATAACATATTGTGATGAGAAACATTACGTAACTTTACTTGTTACTTCATCTATCTGGAACTGTGGTCCAGATCCCCCCTCTCCAGTAGACTCAAAAAAGAAACGGCTTGCCGGTATTCTGACGATCCTGTCAGTCCTGACACTCCTAGTCTTCACTCGTCTTTGAGATCTACAACATAGGTGCTCCTTGTGAGAGCTTGAAAGAAAGTCGAGAATGTGTTATATCAGTTCTACATCAGCGCAATCCTAATTAAAACATATCATAACACAAACATATACAATGACCAGTCTGGCCATGTTTATCTTCCAGCTCTACTGCGTTCACCATCCTCCTTCTCCCTACTGTCTTTAGTCTGGGACGGGCTTTTCAATTGTCTCACACGCCTGTAATGATTATATTTCTGCCGCCCCATGTCCATGTCGCTAATACAGAAATTCTGTGTCGTACAGCCGCTCCGTCTAATGTTAGTTTAGCATCACACAGGGTCGGTAATGGTATTATAATAATGCCTGATCATCCGGGCTTACAAGCCGGGACCAGTAGCTGTGCCAGACTTCCGTGAATTACCCTCCACCATATGATGAAAAAGGTTTAGCACCATATATCCCATAACACTTGTGGGTAATGTCTGTACCATTACACCTCTGCTACAAATGCAATCGATGGTTAGTGTGCCAATGCGCACACCATAATATAACACTTCATATTGGTAGGTTTGCATATGACAAATCAATATATCAAACATCCAATACACATAAACATATTGATTAAACTAGACATATTATGATACTTTAACATCATAGCATAATGCACTAGTTAGTTTATGAAATTACACATACATACATCCAACATATCCGTAAACATTATATTACTTCAAGATGGACATCTAATGATACTCAACATAATAGCATCAGGCATTATTAATGAGTACTAATATTGTATAGCTACAAAATGAGATATACAACAAGTCTAATTGAAGTTACCTCTTAGTTACTGCTGTTGTAAGAATTAAATAAATAGTCAGTTGACTATATTCTGTACAACAAATGCACACACCAAAACGAGACTAGTCTAGTTTAGAAAGAGATGGCAAGCATCTGCTACGACACCTCAAGTATATCTAGACAAGACCTGCCTTCCATAAGTTTCTACTTCTCAGAAGAGTAACACTTAAATCACAATGATATTGAACACAGAACTTAGAAAAAACACTCAAGTAACCTATGAAAATGATAGTTCTTGCAATCACCTAGATCAGATATAGACTGAAAGTTCATATGTCTAAAAGACTGTTGCATAGTTACTAAGAAATCCTTCCTAGGAGCCAACATAATAATCATGCATATGACTACAGAACATTGAGATAGTTCCTACCTGTTCAGAGATTTTTTCGTTTCTAACATGACCAGAGCTAGGGACCCTTATTTAAGCTGAGTCCAGCAGACCCTATTATCTCCTTGGCACCTTTCTGTCTGGTATGACAGAAACATGCTGACCTCCTAAGGTAATTAATTCTATTCAAGTGTGGGGCCAGTTCACACCTCTTTTCTCATGCAGACTGACTTATCTCCCCCTGGCAGTCATAAATCTATTCTGAACCACTAACCCTCACCATAGTATCACACCTGGATGGTTTTGTGTTGCCAGCCCCAGATCAGTTTCACAGTCTGCCCTACAGTGGGGGTAATTGTCAGTTTGACCTGTAACACCTTTAAGCTGGACTGCCTGGTTTTACAACCATAGTCTGATGGTCTGTGTGATTTCATTCTGGGTTTATTGCAATTCCCACCATCCTGTTTTAGTAGCCAGCAGCCATCTGTTCTGACACTTCACAGCTGGGTTCCTTTTGCTACAACATTTTATGCCTCTATGTGTGCAGGCCTGATTGTTCTGTCTTCCATTTCTCCTCCTTTATTATAGAGAATTGCATTTCTTCTTCTGTAACTTCTCTACGTGGTGAACCGAAAATTGTTCTGGGAAGTAAAGGCTGCCAATTCGTGACAGAATTCTACCATCATCCATCCTCCTAACGTGTCCTATCTATCTAAGTCTACGAAGACTGAGTAATGGAATAAACCGTTACACAAGCTGATGTTTCCAATACTTCGGTATTTGTGATTTTGTCTTGCGACTTAATACCAAGTATTCTTAGCAGACACTGCATATGAAAGCAGTTTAGTTCTCTCTTGGGGTGAGTAAGTTGTCCAGGCTTCACTGCCATAAAGAAGAGTACTAAGGACACAGGCTTGATAAACCAGGACTTGTGTTTTGGCAGTACGCTTCCTGTTCTCCCAGACTCTTTTTGTTAACTTGTTCGTTGTTGTTGCTGCCATACCAATCCTGATGTTGATTTCCTGATCTAGGAATAATTTGCTATTTACCTCTAATCCTAGATATGTAAAATGGTCCACCATCTCTAGTTCGGTGTCGTCAATAAAGATTGATGGTACCCTATGTGCACCTTGTGACATAATCTGTGTCTTATGTTTGCTAATATAGAGACCATGTGTTGTCCATGCAGCATGATCCCTATGTCGTTCTGCCTAGTTCACTCCAGAGGAAAGGTAACACCAATACATCTGGAACAAGACAAGCTGCAGAAACAATGATCTAACTGTCCGCCTGTCAGAGCTTCGATCCTAGACCAGCTGCCAACCAAGGGTAAAGTCCTACTCTGCCCTGCCATAACATTTAGTCTTTAGGTTGCATTTCCTCACAAACACACACACACACACACACACACACACACACACACACACACACACACACACACACGGTAAAGTTATAATTTTCGCAAACACAAATACACATGCTAAAGTTATAAATTGAACAAATAAACACACACGTATGGTAACGTTAGAAATTGAATACATATACGTATATGGTAAAGTTATAAATTGAATCAACAGACACACACATGGCAAAATTATAAATTGAACAATCACCACACACAGTACACATAGTAAAGTTATACATTGAACGCATACACGCACGCACGCTCGCACAAACACACACACACACACATATATACATACATACACACATGTAAAGTTATAAATTGAACACACACACATAGTAAAGTTATAAATTATACACACATACACATATGGTAAAGTTATAAGTTGATCAAATACATACACATACACGTGGTAAAGTTATATACTGATCACACACACACACACACACACACACACACACACACACACACACACACACACACAGTGTAAATGTATAAATTGAACATATATAACACACATGGTAAAGTTATAAACTTAACATTCTCTTTATTCTGAAGCATAATAGTAATGCCAAGTACTCACAAATCTCTCAAGTCTGCCTCCTAATTCCTCATTTAACAATTCATCAATCTATCACATCTGCTTCCTGTTGGCCAAGTTAACAATTCAGCAATCTCCCACGTCTGCTTCCTATTGGCAAAGTTAACAACTCAACAACCTCACACGTCTATTTTCTATTGGCAAAGTGAACAATTCAACAACCTCACACGTCTATTTTCTAGTGGCAAAGTTAACAATTCAGCAATCTCCTATGTCTCCTTCCTATTGGCAAAGTTATCACTTCAGCAATCTCTCACGTCTGCTTCCTATTGGCAAAGTTGACAATTCAACAATCTCTTACGTCTCCTTCCTATTGGCAAAGTTGACAATTCAGCAATGTCTCACGTCTGCTTCTTTAGGCAAAGTTAACAATTTAACAATATCTCACGTCTGCTTCCTATTGATCATCATCATCATCATCATCATCATCATCATCATCATCATCATCATCATCATCCTCCACTTCTTCCGTCAAGCGCGTGGGGAGGAATAATTTGCTCTCCAGCGCCCGGTGGGCGGCACTAGATAGTGTCATTCCGTGTAGCTGTACAATGTCTTTGATGTCGTCAATCCATTTTCTTCTTGGACGTCCTCTTTGTCTCGTCGCAGATGATCTTTGATGTAAGGCCAGTGATGGTAGTTGCTGATGTTGCATTCTAACGACATGGCCAAACCACTTGATCTTCTGTCTTTCAATAAATGTGGCACAAGGTGTTGATCCCACAGTCTGTCTGATAGTAGCATTTCTTACTCGGTCTCGGATTGTTAAGTTGGCAGCTCTCCTCAGGCATCTCATTTCGCAGGTGTTGATTTTGCGAAGGTGTAATTTGGATAAAGTCCAGGTTTGAGATTGGTAGCATAAAAGATCATTGACCGACAAATATGAAAATAGGATACAGGTGTTCGCAAAGTTCATTGCTTGACGATCTGATCTGACACGGGAAACGGTACGATCGCGCTGGGGGAAAACTTCGACACCAGACAAACACCGCGGGAGACGGTGATCAAAGAAATAAGAACTCTTTGATGGGCGACGAATGATGAGCGTAGGGGAATAGCGGAGAAGACGGAGCGGACCGGAGCACGGAGCGAGCGCCCGGACGTATACGTGATTTCACTGAACTTTTGATGTTACGGGAACGGCAAGGCGATTGTTGATGTATGGACATCAAACACTAACGAAGAACGGAAGGCCCAATATAAATAGTAGCAACTGGGGTTGTTGTGTTAGTGTGTGCTACCTAAAGGGACGGCAAACTGGATTTATGTCTCCTGAAAATAGCAAAGAAATCATCCCGGGAAATGGGATAGAAGTGATTGTGTGCTTATAGATTTCAATGCTTGGAGTATCATTAATTCTAGATATATAAGGTAACACTAATATTAGAGTAATATTAGCATAGGGAAATGTGTGTGTGCTTAGGGTTTACTATTGCTTTCTATTTAGTGAATAGTTTAGACTTTAGTGAATTCTGCTGTTTATGTCAGAGTAGTCTTTCGGAAGCTGTTCATTACGGCTGGAGAAAGACAATCACATAAACAGTAATATGAAGCAGACTTAAATCATCTGATTTAATGTTTATTACCCAGGTTCCACTACACAGCCTGACATATCAAAGAAGATAAACCAGTACATCTCTTGTATAGAGAAAGCAGTGTTGATAATAAAGGAAAGAACGTTCACTTTTATCAAGCACTTCACAGGTGCAGTGAAAATATGTCACTATAGAAAAATCAACCTACACAGTCAATAAGAGGGGGTGACATAACGAATACCAAGAAACATGTTTTGGTGAACCTCAGTGAAAGACCTTTATTCAAGCAGAGCAAATAGGCTAGAATATAGTGCAATTAGGTAATCACCTAAAAGAAACATTGAAGAACACGAGAACATTTAACATAGAAATAGACATTTATAAACAGTCGTAATGTGTATTCAGTGGTGGACTATACTACCTTCCAAAACAGGACATATCTGAACTTCAGTGACTTACCTTTATTGGATTATATTTCTGATGATAAAACATTGACAATTGTTTTCAATAATTGGATTAAGTCAAGACTCAAGCCGAAAAGGAGCATCCAGGGTGAGACCGTTCCACGTCTATGTTTGATGTCTGATGCTTTGGCCGTTTGAATGCTAGAGAAACTACGAAGACTAACGGCTGAAAATTCTATCTTGCACTCACATTAGCAGACAATACAAACTACATATACACAGTCCATACATACACCAGACATAGTTTTTATTAATAAATCTTTTATTTATCGTTGAAAGGAACTGTTGTCGGAGTATGTGTGGAGGGAATAACAGAGAGAGTGAAAGAAATAGATATATGGAAGGGAAGACAGAAGGGAGGAGTGTAGACAGAAGTCAGTCAATAATCCCAACAGATAATAAGTTTGAAGATGTGCTTTTTGATTCCACATTCCTCCCGGGGAAACAAGTGACACATGGGTATATTTGGATGGTTCAGTAAGGGTGATAATTGATATGTAAGTGCACTAGCTTTTTGATATCTGATTTCGATTTCTCTGTCCAATCTGCCATCTTCCTTGATCATACTTCCAAGATATTTGAATTCTTTAACTTGTTTCAGAGTTGTGTTATTTATCTGTATACTTAGTGGCCTGGCGATCTGCTAACTTGCATTACTTCTGATTTGGCTGTGTTTATACTCATATTGTATCTTCTGCAGGTTGAACTCAGATTAGTAATATGATTTTGTAGTCTGCCATCATCGCTATAAAACACTGACTGATCGTCTGCAAATAGAAGTTCATTTATTTCCTGTGGATCGGTTGTTTCATCTGGAGTAAAGAGTTCTAAATTTTCTGAGTCTGTTCTGTCAAGACTTGCTTCTTTGGATATTCTGTCCATGTATCTTATAGATATTAAATAGCAAAGAAGAGAGCACACATCCCTGTTTCACTCCTGTATTGACTGTGAACATAACTGATTCTTATTGATAAAGTTAACAATTCAGCTATCTCTCACGTCTGCTTCCTAGTGCCAAAGTTAACACTTTAGCAATATCTAACGTCTGCTTCCTATTGGTAAAGTTAACAATTCAGCAGTCTCTCACGTCTTCTTCCTATTGGCAATGTTATCAATTCAACAATCTCAAACGTCTATTTTCTAGTGGCAAAGTTAACCATTCAGCAATCTCACACGTCTCCTTCCCAATGGAGTCAAGTTAACAATTCAGCAATCTCTCACGGTTGCTTCCTAGTGGTAAAGTCAACAATTCAGCAATATATTACGTCTGCTTGCTATTGGCAAACTTAAGAATTCACAAATCTCTTATATCTGGTTTCTAGTTGAAGCAAAGTTAACAATTCACTAATCTGTCATCTCTTTGTCCTAGTGGCAAGTTTAACCATTCACCACAATTCACTAATCTCTCATCTCTTTGTCCTAGCGGCAAGTTGATCCATTCACCAATCTCTCACATCTGCTTCCTACTGGCACAGTTAACAATTTACCAATCTCTCATCTCTTTGTCCTTGTGGCAAAGTTAACAATTTAATATTCTCACATATTGCACGGTTATATAAAAGTGCAGGAATCCAGTTCCAACACCTTGTATTTCCTTAGTTACCGATAATCGTGTAAGAGTGGCTCCGATCAAATGTCTCAACAATCGCTAATGTGAAGCAAGAAATCGCAGTGTCTCATGAGACGCTGTGTCTCTCCTACCTCCGCCAGGGAGGTTCACCGCGTACTCTCGTGACTACATCTGTCAACTGTCCTCTTTTTTAGCTCGGGCAGTAGTTGGGCTTGGGCGTTCTCTGGGATGTAAATAACTCGGGGGTTGCGCGTCCACAATAAAAACTTACCATGTAGTGGAGTGGCTTTCAAGTTGGATGTTTGTCTCTTGTCGCCTCTTTGATCTTGTTGATCTGGTTCCAGTCACGTTGTGAACTACATGTTTTTGTTAGGCTTTCTGCGAAAGGATAAATGTGTGTGCACAGTGGTGGCTCACTAAGAAAGAATACCACGGACAGAAATAAATAAATGAAAACCGTAAAGTGATTAGAGAAATTAGGCGAAAACAGTCAAGATTGGTTGGGCTCGTTACGAGAAGAAATAAAATTGGGAACTTGGTGACAACTAACACGATTGAGAGGGAAATAACAAGGGCAAGGCAGACAAATAAATGTCTAGATGGCTTGGCCCCAAGGCATAATTCAAACAAAAACACATGACTCTCGTGATTGTGTGAAATGGCAAAACAGGACCACCCACGCTTAAAGACATGGCACGTGATGATGGTGATCTTCATATGCGCTGCTGCCCCCTCGCCATGATCACACTCGGGTAATCTCAACACAGTGCACGAATTATGAAAAAAGTAGGGCGAACTGGCATCAGTCCTGCCAAATTTCACAATTAGCATACACAAAAGAATATTTACAATATGTGTGATTCTATGAGCCACGGTAGTGGCTAGAAGCTCTGTTATATTTCAGTTTCCCCGGAGGCAGTTCTGTTATAATCTAAATTCTTCAATGAAGTCTGTTACATTTTAGTTTTATTAATTAGTAACTTTATTTTAAATTCCAGTTTCTCCGAGTCAACTCTGTAATATTCCAGTTGTTCTAGTCAATTCTGTTATATTCTAATTGCTCTAGCTAATCAACTTCGTTATATTATTGGCTCTGAAGTAAATTATGTTACATTCTATTTTACCATTCCATAGTCAAATCTGTTATATCCTTATTTCCCTAGTCATTTCTGTTATTTTCTTCACTTTCTAGTAAACTCTGTTATACTCTTAATCCTTTAGTCAACTCTACTGTATTCTCGTTTCCCTAGTCACATCGATTTTATTCTTATGTCCCTTGTCAACTCTGCTATATTCTTCTTTCCCTTATCAAATTTGTTACATTAGTGATATCTAGTAAATTTTGTTACATTGTTGTTGCCTCACCTCAGCACAGCATTGTTCTTGCATTTCTGAGCTCCAGGTTGTCCTATTTCCATAAATTTTGCTATCTACAAATGTCTCCAAACTCTAATATATCCCTATTTTCCCGAAATCTCTACTTTTATTTTTGCTCCCCTGAACTTTGTTATTTCCCTAAAAGCTGCAAAGTTCAAGGTCTGCCGTGCCTTTATTTGATTAAAGTCCTATTTTAAACCGGCGGAAAAGGAAAATGGAAACTATTAAGACGACAACCCGTAAATCTGTTAGCTGTAAGGGGCAGCAACTCCATCATCTGATCCAGACCGGAAATGAACCATGTTTCCGTAAACTGTTCTCATTCGGTTTTAACATGAAATTAATGTTTATCCCTTTTCGCCATTCCTTCTCATCATAGCGTTGTACCATCTTCTGTCTTTCTCTCTGGCGTTCTCATTTTAACTCTTTGACATGGCGTATTGTGTGTTAATCTGTCGTTTTTTTATTTTTTTTTTTTTAAATCTTCTCCTTCTGTTATTGACATCTATTTCATGTCTATCTGTCTGTCTTCTGGTGTCTTTTCCTTGTCTTTCACTTACCCGTTCTCACAATCCCTACAAGGGTATTCCTCGTTGTTTCCGTTCCATTTATCTCATCTACCTCTCTTACATTTCTCCCGATATCTCTTGTCTCCTCATTCTTCTCTCTATCTTTCTGGCATTCTATATATGTGTCTCTCGTTCTTTATGTACCTTTTGTTCTATATTTCTGTCGTCCTGTCTCTAGTCGCTTCTTTATCCCTTGCTCTTTTTTTTTCTTTCCTCTCTGTCTGTCTCTTACCTATTCTATCTCTAACCCCCTGTCTATCTCTTACACTCTCTCTTTCTCTCGCTTTTTTCTAACCCTCGTTCTCTGTCTCCCAATCTCTATGTGCCTCGATTGTTACCCCTGGCTCTCTTTCATTCTCTATTTGTCAAGCATATTGTACCTTTCATGTTCTCTCTTTCTGTCAGTGATCCTCTCTGCCTTTCGTTTTCTCCATCTCTTTTCGTCTTATTTATCTTCTCAGCATTCATTTGACAATGTTTTTATGTGACTCTAACATGCGCAATTGATAATTGATGTAAGACTGATGAGTGGTTGGAAGGGTAGAATGTACGATGCGTGCGAAATTTGTGACCCTTCAAATATCAAGTTAGTTCGTTTGATTGTTCGTTCTCGCTTCTCTTTCACCCTCTCCTGACCTCTCATTTTCTGTCTGATTCTTGGATCCTTTCCATTACTCTCATCAAACTTTGAGATGTCTTGCGTCCTGTCCTGACCTTCACTATCTCGATTATTCTCTTGTCTGTCTCGTCCTGTCCTACGTCTTCACTTTCTCGATGATTCTCGTGTCTGTCTCATCCTGTCCTGACCTTCACTATCTCGTTGATTATCCTCCATGTCTCGTCCTGTCCCACATCTTCACTTTCTCGATGATTCCACTGTCTGTCTCGTCCTGTCCTGACCTTCACTATCTCGATGATTCGACTTTCTGTCTCCTCCTGTCCTGACCTTCACTATCTCGATAATTCTACTTTCTGCCTCGTCCTGTCCTGACCTTCACTTTCTTGATGATTCTCCTTTCTGTCTCGTTCCCTGCACGCTTTCACTTTCTCGATGATTCTTCTCTCTGTCTCGTCCTGTCCTGACCTTCACTTTCTTGTTGATTCTTCTTTCTGTCTCGTCCTGTCCCATGTCTTCACTTTCTAAATGATTCTCTTGTCTGTCTCGTCCTGTCCCACGCCTTCACTTTCTCGATGATTCTCCTTTCTGTCTCGCACTGCCGCCTCTTTCCAATAGTTTCCCCTCCGCCTACCAGTCACATCTTTATTGTTTGTTATCTCGTCTGTCTCAGTTTAACTCTGATTCTCTTTCTTCTCATTCGTGATCTATCAATTCATCATCATATCCAATTAGATCATTCCATTCATCCATTGAACAATCCATTCGATAATCCATTCAACTATCCATTCAACCAATTATTCATCCATCTATTCATCCAGCCACCCATTCGTTAATTCATTGATTGACTGATTCATTGATTGATTCATTCATTCATTCATTTATTCATTCATTCATTCATTCCTTCATTCACATTCATTCATTCATTCATTCATTCATCCATTCATTCATTCATTCATTCGTTCGTTCATTTAATCATTCATTCATTCATTCATTCATTCATTCATTCATTCATTCATACATACATTCATTCAACCAGAAGTTAAGAATCATTCATACTTTTTCTTTGTCTCGATCGCGGTTTTCAACTTCGATTGTCTTTTAACACTGTTCAGTTTATTTTTTTGTTCTGTACCCTGGCTGTAATTGTAAATCTGACTTGTCAAGTTGTACATCGAAGTATGGATAAATCAATGTGCAATACAAAATCAACATTAATAGTCCAAAATTTCTCCTAGCAATACAGATTAAACACTATTAGTCCATTAGTTCTGTTAGCAATACATTAACACTAGTAGAAAATTAATTCTCCTAGCAATACAGTATCAACACAATAGTCCAATACTTCTCTTAATTCAGAACAATCTAAGACAGAACATTCTAAGACTCAAAAATCTGAGATAAAACATTCTGAGACAGAACATTCTGAGGTGGTTAGAACATTCTGAGGCAGATAGAACATTCTGTTCCCATTAGAATATGATGAAGATAGGCTGAAAAAAAAGTGATGGCAATGGGATTATAGTTTAACACAAACTATAAAGAACAATATCAGCGAACAGTATAGCGAATAAGAAAGTCTTTGAAAAAATAAATGAAACCTGTACACTGATCAGATAAATTGTGCATAGACAATAAGTATGTATAGGTCAGGACGTTATGGGGATAAATTAACTTTATAACTTAGTGACAGATGACAAATATGAAGTGAAAAGAGTTAGTGACAGACAGAAAAATACACATCTGGGTGGCTTGGTCATATAGCATAACCGGAGTAGTATATATGTACAAAAGGATGTCTTTTTGTGGAGGTGGAGGTGGAGTCTAATAGATACCTCCACAAAGGGCGATAATTCATTTTTTTTAAAGTAGGCGTGGTCAGATTAGGTGTGGTGTTCAGGTGACTCATTAGAGTAGGTAATATAGTGTACAACATTTAAAATAACAAACACACGAGTCAAGTAAGGTATATAATAATTTTTAATAAACCATGTATAGACAAAGTTATAAATTGTTTTTATTTCTTCACGGGGAAGTGTGGGAAAGTCTGGAAGGTAGTACCGGGAAGTTATACGTCGACGAAGTGTGGGAAAATCTCGCGAGGGTGTGACGACGGTCGGTTCATAACAGACGTGGAGGGGTGCATATGGAAAAGCCATTAAGTAACGGGTTGTAAAAACGTTGGTGAGTGGTGTGTTAAAATATTTTGAACTGTTAGCACATTGATGGTGTACATTAGTAGGAATAGACGGAATAGTTGCGGTGGCGATAGTAGTAATAGGTGGAGTAGATATGGCTTAGTGAAATTAGTTGATAAGGGGTGATTATTAGCCCTATATAAAGGGTCGTAGTGGCTTATTCACTAGCAGCACACGTGTTACAAATGAAACCTTGAAAGCTAAAGATCGTTGATTGTAATGGATATGGTGTAGTGTCATTCAGTGTTAAGGGGTGGGTAGCAGGTAATAGTGGTCAAGAGGTGGTCAAGCAGTGGTCAAGTAGTGGTCAAGTGGTCGACTGATCACTTAAATTGTCGGGGAAAGTATATGTAGTGAAACGGTAGTGGATAAAGTGATCGATGACAGGGTCAAGAGGTGGTAAACCAGTGGTCAAGTGGTGGTCAAGTGGTCGAGTGACCACGTAAATTGTCGGGGAAAGTATGTGTAGTGAAACGGTAGTGGATAAAGTGCTCGATGACGTGGTCAAGAGGTGGTCAAGCAGCGGTCAAATAGTGGTCAAGTCGTCGACTGAACACTTAAAATGTAGAGGAAAGTACGTGTAGTGAAACGGTGATGGTAAAAATAAGTAATGACATGGTCAAGTAGTGGTCATAAAAAGTGGTCAAGTAGTGGTCAAGTGGTCGAATGACCACTTAAATTGTAGGGTATGGTACGTGTAGTGAAACGGTGTTGGTTAAAGTGATCGATGAGGTGATCAAGTAGTGGTCAAGTAGCGGTCAAGTACTGGTCAAATAGTCGAGTGACCACTTAAATTGTACGATAAGGTACTGTAGTGATATGGTGGTGGATTAAGTGATCGATGACGTGGTCAAATAGTGGTCAAGTAATGGTCAACTAGTGGTCAAGTGGTCAAGTGACCACTTAAATTATCGGGGAAAGTATGTGTAGTGAAACGGTAGTGGATAAGTGATCGGTGATGTGGTCAAGAGGTGGTCAAGTAGTTGTCAAGTGAGGAAATTTTAGAGAAAATAGTGTAATGATATGGTGATGATCAAGAGGTGGTGAAGTAGTGGTCAAGTAGTTGTCAAGTTTTCGAGTGACGACTTAAATTGTAGGGGAAAGGACGTGTAGTGAAACGGTAGTGATCGATGACGTGGTCAAGAGGTGGGAAAGTAGTAGTCAAGTGAGGAAATTTTAGGGAAAATACGTGTAATGATATGGTGATGGTCAAGAGGGGGTGAAGTAGTGGCCAATCAGTGGTCAAGTAGTGATCAAGCGGTCGAGTAACCACTTATATTGTAGAGGAAAGTACGTGTAGTGAACTTGTGTTGGTCAGAGTGAGCGATGACGTGCTCAAGTAGTGGTAAATAGTCGAGTGACTACTTAAATAGCGGTGAAAGTAGGTCTAGTAACGTGGTGATGATCAAGAGTTGGTCAAGTGGTGTTCAAGTACTGGTCAAGTAGTGGTCAAGGGTCAAGGGGTGGAAAAGCGACCCCTTAAGTTGTAGGGGCAGTTACTGTAGTGACAGTAGTGGTTAAAGTGAGCGATGACATGATCAAGATGTTATGCCGACTGCTAAGTTCAGAAAGTAGTGTCCTTAGTATTGGTAATTTCTCCAACAGGAGCGCCTCGAGCACTGATTTTGCATTGGGCAATAACACCTAGTGGTACAGTCGACACACATGGACAATAGTTACATCTGGTCAAAGATGGCGTCGCACCCTATCACACATGGGTAATTCCTACAACCAGAATACGCCTCATTCGCTAAAACAGGTCAAATATGGCGTCACATCCGGTCACATGTGCAATGGTACAGCCGAGACAAGGGTTCATTGGCTAAAACCAGTCAAAGAATTCCCTGCTTCCGATCATATGTATAAGGGTACAGCCACTACACGTGGCTAATGACTCAACCGGTCAAAGATGGCGATTCATCCAGTGACACGCATAACGATACACGTGGAACACGTGGCTAATAACCCAATCGTTCAAAGACGGCGTCGCATCTGGTCACAGAGGTAATGGTACATCTGAGACACGTGGTTAAGAGGGAAACTATAGAAAAGGTGTCCTTTCGGTTGTGACTCAGGGAACCTAACGTATGATGATCACTGTGTATAGGAGTGAATACACTGCATCATCAACACTGCATCCGAAGGGTAAAATGGTCACCCCCTTCTCTCTCTCTCTTTTCTATAGCCGTGTAGTCCTAGTGTTACCGGGTTACACCAAAGGACACCCGGGCATCAACACAACATAAACTGGTCTCGAAAACCCCATACGCGCGTGTAAACAACTAATCACAGTTTCCGACTAAGCCTTCCTCATACTCATAGTACAGAGATGTGATCACCGATGCTAGTCAGGGAAGTCGTATCTGTACGTAACAATTATCGGGTCATACAACGACGAGTGGGTAGTGGGTGTTAACAGATGCACACAAACACAACAAACTGCCCCTACTCAACCTTAGGCAATGCACGTAACATGACAGGTCACATGTCCGCCGTCATAACCAGCGACGTTATCACGTAGCAAATTAGACATCCACACTTTCATTTCCTTTCTATGTGTACATAGTGTCTTTATATCTTTCTCCAGAAAGCCATTTCCAAGACCAATATATGTTTTTTTTTTTACAGTGTACCTGCTCAGTGCCACACTTCACAACCAGACAAAAGTACACCTTCTATGTACCACTTCAACCATCAAATAAGACAATATGTTAGACAAAATAATACAATTATTGATCAAATACAGAAATATCTCGTCCAAACTTATAAAAAGTAGGAACATTTGTTAACCTAATGGGAAAAATATCAATCAAGTAGGAAAGTGTGTTAGTCAAATAGAAAAAATATTGACCACGCAACGATATATCTTGTCAACACTTAGGAAAAGTAGGGAAATTTGTTAGTCAAATGAGAAAAAAGATTGACCAAGTAACGAAATATCCCCACCAAACTTATGAAAAGTACGAAACTTTGTTAAGCAAGTATGAAAATGTATCGACCAAACAGAGAAATATATCACCCAAACTTATAAAAAGTAGGAACATATGTTAACCAAAGGGAAAATATCTTGGCCAAATAGGAAAATTTGTTAGCCAAATGGGGAAAATATTGTCCAAGTAACGAAATACATCGTTCAAACCTACGAAAAGTAGGAAACTTTGTTAACTGATTGCCTGCCGGAGACCGTCTGATAGACCCCGTAACCCTTGTGCGACACCCGCGAACCACTTTAAAGATTTGTTATTATCGTGGTTTAAACAGAACCATTTCTCCATTCCAGTCCACCATTTCAGTGTCCCATTGAATTAAACTTCAGAACGAAAGAATTACCTTGCTTCCGTGTGCAAAATCCCGCATGGCAAAGAAGAATATACATGAAAACATGATTCGAAATTTATTTTTGTGATGCGAATTTTTGTGACATTACTCTCTGTTGAAGGACCTCATATATTTTAACAAAATTACAGTTTTACACAGTTTTATATTATAGTTATTGTGATGTTAACGACTTTGTGATAGATTCGAAAATGAACTTGTGCAGTAGTGAGATATTTATGTAGAAGACGGTAATAATATAGAGAAAAACAATCTAACAGTCTAAGAACAACAACAATCTAACAACAACCTAAGAAAATGATGGATTTTCCATTTTGTGTGAAAATGATGTACTTCATAGTGTTATGATTTCATTGCGTTTTATTCGTGTTATGGAGCAGTTCTTGTGATATTCTAGAACCCAACTGGTGTTTGTAATAAAATTCACTAAATTTAACTGGATTAGCGGGTTCGGATATAAAATAACGCCTTTGTAAGTGAATTTTTTTCATAATCTTTAACACTTTAATTTCAATTGTTATTACTAACACTCTCATTATTGTCATAATATTTGTAACCTATCAATTTATTATTAACACTGTCATGTTCCTTGTGCAATCCTCTTTAATTTTATATGTAATACAATAGATCTGCTACAATTTTAACCATTTTAAAAGCAAAATTGTGGCATACCTCTAGTTCAAATTTTCTGCCTTGAATCTCTGTTTGGGTATGACCATTTTTTTGTTTCGCAGGCAATCAGTTAATTAAATGTGAAAATTTTGGCCAAATTTCAACCAAACTTATAAATATTTCAACTAAACTTATAAAAAAGTAGGAACATTTGTCAACCAAATGGGAAAAAGGTCGGCCAAATACAGAAATATCGCAACCAAACTTATAAAAATTAGGAAAATTTGTTAACCATATGTGAAAAATATCGGTCAAACTTATAAATGTCTCGTCCAAATTTATAAAAAATAGGAAAATTTGTTAGCCATATGGTGAAAATATTGCTCAAACTAAGAAACATGTCGACCGAAGTAGGAAATTACGTGAACCAAAGTAATAAAATTGTTGGCCAAATAGGAAAAAGTATCGGTCAAACTTATAGATGTCTCGTTTAAACTTATAACATGTATGAAAATTTGTTACGCAAAGGTGAAATATCGCCATCTGAACTTATAGCAAGTAAAAAAAAAAAACATGCTAGTAACATCAAGAAATATGTCGACCGAAGTAATGCAATAGGAAAAACGATGGACAAACTTATAAATATGTCGACCGTTATAAGAAAATGTTACCCATATTAGGAAAAATATTGGCCAACGTATGAAATATCTCGACCAAACTTACAAAGAGTAGGAAAACATGTCGACCAAAGTAAGATAATTGGTTAGCCAAAGATGAAAAATAGTGGCCCAGTAAAGAAATATCGCATCCAAATTTTATAAAATGTATGAAACTGTGTTAGCCAATGGTGAAAACTATTGACCAAGTAAAGACATTTCATGTCCAAACTCATAGAAAGTAGGCACATTTGTTAACTAAATGTGAAAATTATCGGCCAAACTTATAAATATCTCCACCAAACTTATAAAAAGTAGGAAATCTTGTTAGCCACATGTGAAAAATGTTACCAAGTAAAGGAATATCTCATCCAAACTTATAAAAATGTCCACTGATATAAGAAAATATGGTACCCAACGTAGGAAAAATAGTGGCCGAGTTACGAAATATCTCAACCAAACTTACAAAACTTAGATAAATATGTCGACCTAAGCAGGAAAATGTGTTACCCAAAGACTAAAAATAGTGGCCAAGTAAAGAAATAGCGCATCCAAACTTATAAAATGTAGGAAAGATTTGTTAGCAAATTGACAAAACTGTTGACTAAACTTATAAATATCTGGTCCAAACTTATGAAAAGTAGCTTCACTTAATATACAGATATAGACTAAGTATAGGTATAGGTTAGATATAGGACTATATCGAGCTTACATTTTGCGCCAATAAAATTGCGATTGATCAGTTTTAAATTGTAATTAAAATTTAACTTCTTCCCTTTCTAACACTGGTTTGTATCTGTCTCTTACAGAAAGAGTTTGTTGTGTCTGATGTATAGTTAGGGTTAGGGTTAGTAAGAAAGAGTTTGCTGTGTTTGATGTATATAATCCTTTATTTTCCTTAGGCTCTTCTTATGCGATCATCTTTAGTTACTGTGGTAGTCCAAGGAATTCAAATAATGCGTCTCAGGAACCCCCCCCCCCCCCCACTCTGTTTTTTTTTTTCAAGTTCTTCCTAGGGGTGATGGTCGACGACCCTATTCGTAGTCTAGAATAGCACCTAGTAGGTTAAGGGGGACAGATGCTTTACCTCCATTAGGTTAGAAAATCTGCCTAGTCAGCAGATATTATGCTGTTCTGTAATCAAAAAGAATGTTAGTGTTATTTGTTATGAAACATTGAAAGTCGGTTAGAAGATGTGGTAGCTGGTATTCAGGTGTTCACTAAGGCAGGGGTGGTGTTAAGAAAGGTCGACTTTATAACAGGCAGTGGTGGTTGCTTGCAGCCTTGCCGTTATTGCGGATGTGAAATGCTAATGTGAGCTAGGAGTGGACACCGTAAGAAATGTTATTTTAGGCAGACTTCGAGAAAAACCGTTGTATTGTTGAAAGATGGAACAATGAAAGGTTAGTGTAGCAGACATTGTGGTATGGAAAAGTTGAAGATGGCAGCCATGAAAAATGGTTCTGTGATGACGAATACCTAGATGATACAGAAACTATACCAGGTGGAACCATAGACGACCTTACCATAAATGTTGTTAACTGTCATGGGTGTTTCAATGGAGCATGTGTACAATGGAGGTTTGAAGTTCTTGGTGCTGTGACCACTTTGTGTCAGAAAGAAACCAAGAGTGTGGAGAGATGAGTCTGTATAAGGGTTTCTGTAGCAGATACGCTGAAGTTGGAGCTTTCGGTAATGTAAAATCGGGGAAGTGGTGACATTGATAGCGTCTTTTCAGCTAAAAGTTCAAGACACGTTTGACATAACTACATAAGTTAAATTTTTTCCTAATTTGGGTACCACATTTTTTCTTAACTTGGTCGACATAGTTCTTACTTTTCCATAGCTATTTCTTAGACTGGCTGACAGATTTTCTTAGTTTTTTATCACTTTGGACGACAAGTTTATAAGTTTGTTTGAAATATGTCTGTACTTGGTCAATTTTTTTTTTTCACATTTGGTTAACAAAGTTTCCTACTTTTCATAAGTTTGGATGTGATATTTATAACTTTGTTCAACATTTTAGTTGTTGGCTAATATTTTTTCCTAGGTTTTTATAAGTTTGGTCGAGCTATTTCTGTATTTGGCCAACATTTTTCCCATTTGGCTAACAAATTTTCTACTTTTTATAAGATTGGATGATATATTTATAAGTTTGGTTGAAACATGTCTTTACTTGGAGAATATTTTTCACCTTTGGTTAACAAAGTTTCCTACTTTTCATAAGTTTGGACCAGATATTTATAAGTTTTGTCAACAGTTTTGTCAATTTGCTAACAAATCTTTCCTACATTTTATAAGTTTGGATGCGCTATTTCTTTACTTGGCCACTATTTTTAGTCTTTGGGTAACACATTTTCCTGTTTAGGTCGACATATTTTTCTAAGTTTTGTAAGTTTGGTTGAGATATTTCGTAACTCGGCCACTATTTTACCTACGTTGGGTACCATATTTTCTTATACCAGTCGACATTTTTATAAGTTTGGATGAGATATTCCTTTACTTGGTCAACATTTTTCACATGTGGCTAACAAGATTTCCTACTTTTTATAAGTTTGGTGGAGATATTTATAAGTTTGGCCGATAATATTCACATTTAGTTAACAAATGTGCCTACTTTCTATGAGTTTGGACATGAAATGTCTTTACTTGGTCAATAGTTTTCACCATTGGCTAACACATTTTCATACATTTTATAAAATTTGGATGCGATATTTCTTTACTGGGCCACTATTTTTCATCTTTGGCTAACCAATTTTCTTACTTTGGTCGACATGTTTTCCTACTCTTTGTAAGTTTGGTCGAGATATTTCATACGTTGGCCAATATTTTTCCTAATATGGGTAACATTTTCTTATAACGGTCGACATATTTATAAGTTTGTCCATCGTTTTGCCTATTGCATTACTTCGGTCGACATATTTCTTGATGTTACTAGCATGTTTTTTTTTTACTTGCTATAAGTTCGGATGGCGATATTTCACCTTTGCGTAACAAATTTTCATACATGTTATAAGTTTAAACGAGACATCTATAAGTTTGACCGATACTTTTTCCTATTTGGCCAACAATTTTATTACTTTGGTTCACGAAATTTCCTACTTCGGTCGACATGTTTCTTAGTTTGAGCAATATTTTCACCATATGGCTAACAAATTTTCCTATTTTTTTATAAATTTGGACTAGACATTTATAAGTTTGACCGATATTTTTCACATATTGTTAACAAATTTTCCTAATTTTTATAAGTTTGGTTGCGATATTTCTGTATTTGGCTAACCTTTTGCCAATTTGGTTGACAAATGTTCCTACTTTTTTATAAGTTTAGTTGAAATATTTATAAGTTTGGTTGAAATTTGGCTAAAATTTTCACATTTAATTAACAAAGTTTCCTACTTTTCGTAGGTTTGAACGATGTATTTCGTTACTTGGACAATATTTTCCCCATTTGGCTAACAAATTTTCCTATTTGGCCAAGATATTTTCCCTTTGGTTAACATATGTTCCTACTTTTTACAAGTTTGGGTGATATATTTCTCTGTTTGGTCGATACATTTTCATACTTGCTTAACAAAGTTTCGTACTTTTCATAAGTTTGGTGGGGATATTTCGTTACTTGGTCAATCTTTTTTCTCATTTGACTAACAAATTTCCCTACTTTTCCTAAGTGTTGACAAGATATATCGTTGCGTGATCAATATTTTTCTATTTGACTAACAAACTTTCCTACTTGATTGATAGTTTTCCCAATAGATTAACAAATGTTCCTACTTTTTATAAGTTTGGACGAGATATTTCTGTATTTGATCAATAATTGTATTATTTTGTCTAACATATTTTCTTATTTGACGGTTGAAGTGGTACATAGAAGGTGTACTTTTGTCTGGTTGTGAAGTGTGGCACTGAGCAAGTACACTGGGTTAAAAAACATATATTGGTCTTGGAAATGGCTTTCTGGAGAAAGATGTAAAGACACTATGGACACATAGAAAGGAAATGAAAGTGTGGATGTCTAATTTGCTACGTGATAACGTCGCTGGTTATGACGGCGGACATGTGACCTGTCATGTTACGTGCATTGCCTAAGGTTGAGTAGGGGCAGTTTGTTGTGTTTGTGTGCATCTGTTAACATCCACTACCCACTCGTCGTTGTATGACCCGATAGTTGTTACGTACAGATACGACTTCCCCGTCTAGCATCGGTGATCACATCTCTGTACTATGAGTATTAGGAAGGCTTAGTCGGAAACTGTGATTAGTTGTTTACACGCGCGTATGGGGTTTTCGAGACCAGTTTATGTTGTGTTGATGCCCGGGTGTCCTTTGGTGTAACCCGGTAACACTAGGACTACACGGCTATAGAAAAGAGAGAGAAGGGGTGACCATTTTACCCTTCGGATGCAGTGTTGATGATGCAGTGTATTCACTCCTATACACAGTGATCATCATACGTTAGGTTCCCTGAGTCGACAACCGATAGGACACCCTTTTCTATAGTTTCCCTCTTAACCACGTGTCTCAGATGTACCATTACCCCTGTGACCAGATGCGACGCCGTCTTTGAACAATTGGATTATTAGCCACGTGTTTCACGTGTATCGTTATGCGTGTCACTGGATGCATCGCCATCTTTGACCGATTGAGTCATTAGCCACGTGTAGTGGCTGTACCCTTATACATATGATCGGAAGCAGGGAATTCTTTGACTGGTTTTAGCCAATGAACCCTTGTCTCGGCTGTACCATTACAGATGTGACCGGATGTGACGCCATATTTGACCTGTTTTAGCGAATGAGACGTATTCTGGTTGGGTTGTAGCAATTACCCATGTGTGATAGGGTGCGACGCCATCTTTGACTGGATGTAACTATTGTCCATGTGTGTCTACTGTACCACTAGGTGTTATTGCCCAATGCAAAATCAGTGCTCGACGCGCTCCTGTTGGGGAAATTACCAATACTAAGGACACTACTTTCTTAACTTAGCAGTCGGCATAACATCTTGATCATGTCATCGCTCACTTTAACCACTACTGTCACTACAGTAACTGCCCCTACAACTTAAGGGGTCGCTTTTCCACCCCTTGACCCTTGACCACTACTTGACCAGTACTTGAACACCACTTGACCAACTCTTGATCATCACCATGTCACTAGACCTACTTTCACCGCAATTTAAGTAGTCACTCGACCATTTACCACTACTTGAGCACGTCATCGCTCACTTTAACCAACACATGTTCACTACACGTACTTTCCCTTACAATTTAAGTGGTCACTTGACCACTTGACCACTACTTGACCACGTCACTACTTAATTTATCCATCACTGTTTCACTACGCGTACTTTCCTTTACAATTTAAGTGGTTACTCGACCGCTTGATCACTACTTGACCACTGATTGACCACTACTTCACCACCTCTTGATCATCACCATATCATTACACATATTTTCCCTAATATTTCCTCACTTGACCACTACTTGATCACATCTTGACCACGTCATCGATCACTTTATCCACTACCGTTTCACTACACATACTTCCCCCGATAATTTAAGTGGTCACTCGACCACTTGACCACTAGTTGTCCATTGCTTGACCACTATTTGACCACGTCATCGATCACTTTATCCACTACCGTTTCACTACACGTCCTTTCCCCTACAATTTAAGTGGTCACTCGAAAACTTGACCACTACTTGACCATTACTTCACCACCTCTTGATCATCACCATATCATTACACTATTTTCTCTAAAATTTCCTCACTTGACCACTACTTGACCACCTCTTGACCACATCATCGATCACTTTATCCACTACCATTTCACTACACATAATTTCCTCGATAATTTAAGTAGTCACTTGACCACTTGACCACTAGTTGACCATTACTTGACCACTATTTGACCACGTCATCGATCACTTAATCCACCACCATATCACTAAACGTACCTTACCGTACAATTTAAGTGGTCACTCGACCATTTGACCAGTACTTGACCGCTACTTGACCACTACTTGACCACCTCATCGATCACTTTAACCAACACCGTTTCACTACACGTACCATACCCTACAATTTAAGTGGTCATTCGACCACTTGACCACTACGTGACCACTACTTGATCATGTCATTACTTATTTTTACCATCACCGTTTCACTACACGTACTTTCCTCTACATTTTAAGTGTTCAATCGACGACTTGACCACTACTTGACCGCTGCTTTACCACCTCTTGACCACGTCATCGAGCACTTTATCCACTACCGTTTCACTACACATACTTTCCCCGACAATTTAAGTGATCAGTCGACCACTTGACCACTACTTGACCACCGCTTGACCACCTCTTGACCACTATTACCTGCTACCCACCCCTTAACACTGAATGACGCTACACCATATCCATTACAATCAACGATCTTTAGCTTTCAAGGTTTCATTTGTAACACGTGTGCTGCTAGTGAATAAGCCACTACGACCCTTTATATCGGGCTAATAATCACCCCTTATCAACTAATTTCACTAAGCCATATCTACTCCATCTATTACTACTATCGCCACCGCAACTATTCCGTCTATTCCTACTAATGTACACCATCAATGTGCTAACAGTTCAAAATATTTTAACACACCACTCACCAACGTTTTTACAACCCGTTACTTAATGGCTTTTCCATATGCACCCCTCCTCGTCTGTTATGAACCGACCGCCGTCACACTCGCGCTAGATTTTCCCACACTTCGTCGACGTATAACTTCCCGGTACTACCTTCCAGACTTTCCCACACTTCCTCGTGAAGAAATAAAAACAATTTATAACTTTGTCTATACATGGTTTATTAAAAATTATTATATACCTTACTTGACTCGTTTGTTTGTTATTTTAAATGTTGTACACTATATTACCTACTCTAATGAGTCACCTGAACACCACACCTAATCTGACCACGCCTACTTTTTAAAAAAAATGAGTTATCGCCCTTTTTGGATGTATCTTTTAGACTCCACCTCCACCTCCACAAAAAGACATCCTTTTGTACATATATACTACTAACCGGACAAGAAAACAGACTTGTTTCAAGACTGAGATCGTGTGAGATGGCAAAAGATGACGCCCAACCCTATCTACATGGGACACGAAGACGATGCTAATAATTACATTCCCAAACTGGCAGTATGGCGAAGAGACGGGGTCTCAAATGTCATTTTCATACAATTGTTATATCCTGATAGTTTGGATCTGAACCCAGAATATGTACAAGAGTAGGCAGTGTTCTACTGTCCCACAACGGAAGTATTTCAATAACATTTAAACAGAATTTCAAACTGGAAACAATAACCCGGTTGAGTTTTGTTGAGTTGAGTCAAGAGCCGACATCACTGCACTCGGGACATTCCCATAATGGATCCGTTACCATCTTCAACAGCTAGCGGAGAGTTCCAATACTATTGGTGCCTGTTGCAATCTGATTTAAATGTCCGTCTTGCTTTACTTCTGAGTGACGACTGTCTACCAAATCCTTTGACCACCCCTTGCTGTCGAATTATCTCTGGACTGAGAGACTATCTGTTCATCTGCATTATTCACGCCCTTCCAGAGAGCCTTCACCACATCTGCCTTATCATGCATCACATGACCCATCAATAATACAGCACCAGCCAATCACTAACCCGGTCAGGAAGAGTTTACAGAAGTCTGATATGTTGGCCGAAAACGCAAATATCGCAGCTCTGCGGTAAACTTATACAACGCAATTACCTCCAAAACAAAACAATATCGGACGAACGACGAAAAAAAGGAAGAAATAGAAACAGACACGGAGTCTTTCAAACGACCGGACTTGAATCAGATCTATATACTTGAGGTTGATCTATATCCCAGAGTGCCCAATGATAAGCTGGAAAATGGGAATTTAAGAGGGCGCGTGTGGGAAAAATTGATGGGAGGATGGCCGTAAGCGCTTGTCCTCATCACGAAAGCTGGCCTAACATTGATTCAAGCCCTGCCGTCCCAGAGCTCAGCTCGTCATAACTGTCGGCAGACCGCCTCGAGGACGATCAGGTCCATTGTTGAAGCATCTACAGCCGGGTCGAGAGTAGTTAGAGGGTTGGCGGATCGTTTCACTTGTCTAGGTTAGCTAAGTACACCCGTAACGTCACGCAAATACATGCTCGACCACACACACACACGCACTTCTTCATTACACACATACTTCTTTTTTTTTTCTTTAAATTTCGCTCGCTTGCTTTAAACTCAAGCGTAGTCCATACACATGCTAATCATGATTCTAGTGCACTCGGCTTATTTTTGCGTGTGGATTTTTTTT